>JAEMWC010001118.1:40000-157500 GCA_016490735.1 Pachyseris speciosa | reverse complement strand
TTTTGGGGAGAGGGAAAAGCTGGAGTACCCAGAGAAAAACCTCTTGGAGCAGAGTAGGGAACCAACAAGTATGCAAATAGACCTTATCACGGTTTAAGATGCCATCTAGGTGGGTAGGCCTGCAAACAATGTTTCCGGGAAAAAATAACAGATGAATGACTATGGAAAATTAAAAAACCCAGAGAACATTTTCTGGTAGAGCTAAATCCCTTAAATTTTGTTAGTGGAACCCTTTGCCCAGTACTATTAACTAGTAATATAACTTTTTCCTGAGAAACAGGTGTTTCACACATTTTTTTGACAACAGAATTTCACACAAACACTGTCAGTAATTTCTGTTCTGTCTGCCTACCTGCCAAGATGGTGTCTTAAACTGTGATAAGGTCTATTCATTGAAACTCGGCTATTTATGATTTATGAGGCCTTCCAAGGGATAGAGGTGACAAGTGACATAGCTCCAAAAACAGGTGACAATCTTCTCCCAAAACACTGACAACCAACAGAAATTGGTAGAAAACGCACAACAGTTTGTGACAGTGACAATTCACTTTCCATTCCTTTTTGTTTTTGTTGCGACAGCGAAATTTGTCCCTAACAAACAAGCGACAGACAGAGTCGTAAATGAGCGACAAAGTGGCATCAGACCACCCCTTGGAAGGCCTCATTTATTGCTGTTGAAGTGCAGTGCAGAAATTACGGCAGGCTTCAATCACTACACTGCTTACTCATCAATTGCTCCATAGAGTGCAAACAGCTCCAGCAATTCTTTTGTAGCACCTACGGCAGGAACACCTTGAACCAGAACATACTTGGATTCCAAATTTATAGTGTAGACCTTCAAGAAAAATACAGATTAAGCTCTTGTAAATAATACCACATTTCTGTGAATAAATGCATTTTCAGCCCAGGCTTTTCCTCTTTGGTCCGCAAAAAGGCGCGTTTTACAGAGGGCAGTTTGTCATTAATCCATGCGTATTGATAAAAATGACAGTTAAGACTTACGCTTAATTAAGTTAATAATAATGATAATGATAATAATAATAATTAAATAACAATATATAATTATAATAAGAACCTTCCCAGAATCCTTTGCAGCTGGAAAATCGTCAATCCCAAATAACTTGGTCAGTTTGAGGGCAGCAAGACCCCCACGTTGTCTAGAGATAAGTCTTACCATAAACTAATTATTGTACAAGACTAAGGGCGATGACGTCATTGGTCACGTGACTTTGCTCACAAGTGCGTTTTTGCACACTGTGACGAAATTATTTTGTTATTGAGAAAGCAGTCAACTTGGTTTGAAGCACAATGGTGTGAGCCATTTCGGACTGCCCGGGTACCGAACAAAATATAAATATTAAGGGGGGTATATACAATTTTCAAAAAGTGGGAGTCTGGGTACAAGTGCTATCTCGTGTTGCATTAAACGCGAGGAAACAAAAATTTGGATATTGGTAGATATTTTTATGAAATATACATTTTTGTCATTTTTAATGCTGTGACGTCATCGGTCACGTGACCAGAACGGACCGAAGTTTAATATTCGCTCTTAAAGTTTACTAGAACCTTTCTCCAAGAATATTTTTAAGCGAAGTTGTAGTTTAATAAATAGTGTTTTAAAAAATGGCCATGATTACTTTTTCCTAAAAAAGTGCGGCAGTAGAAAATCTAACTGAAAAGTTTGTCAGCTTCCTGCTCAACAACCATTTGAGGTAGGAATAAAAGAAAATTTTGCCTAAGGCTTGAGAGTATGCTCTTTATGATGGCGTTGTCAGTTTCTTCTAATTTCAATTGCTTTTGGCGAGGATCGATGTTTAAGACTTTTTTCAGAGGAGAGGGCCTGGAGGAAAGAACAAAAACGAGGCTATACTTTCGCGCGCTTTTTGTTCACTGCGACGCCGCGCCACAAAAGGTTAGCTGGAAAAATAAATTCCACGGACTGGACTTGCATTTTCTTTAAACGGAACTTTTGACGACTTTTTTAATTATTGTTTTTTTATGGCTGCTGTCTGCTCAGGGACAATGCATACTTGAGAAGGTAAGTTGATACAGATAGTTGTTGCTGTTTGTTAAAAAACAAAACAAAAAAAAAGCGCGTTTGTGGTACACTTAAATGCACGTCCCACCTAAAAAGTGTTGTTTAATTCTTGAAATTATAAAACTTAAACTAAAAGTTGCAGCAATGCGAATGAAATCAAATTAATGCTAACATTAAATGAAACAATTAAAGTTGCTTAAGGCAACCGATGCAAGCTCAGTAATTTTACTAAATACGATATTTGAAGGTTAAAAACGTATCTTAAACAGTGACGGAATAAATGATTACTTTATTTTCAACCGGAACTTAAAACGTTACCTTCATTCGCACAGACATCAAAACTTTAATTTATACTGTCCATGAACTAAATTCCCTATTACAATTATAACAAAGTGTACAATAAGGCCATTATTCAAAGTATTGGCCTAAGAAAAATAGTTGCGCATAAACAAATACTGGAACAGTTCGTGCTTTCAAATGGATTACCCTAATGAATTACACGATTCCAACACATAAGTTTAATTTGAGTGGCGAAACATTTTGTTGTATCTGAAAAATTACTGTACTACAAAAAACGTTTTCACAGAGGTTGTAATGCATGGGGGTTCACATAATTTAATTCAATTTTATAAAGCTAAAAATTGTATGTCAAAGATTCAGCATGCAGAAACAGAGAAAAGTTTTAAAATCACGGCTGTTTGTGCGAGTTCGTGTACGCGCTAAACGCGGAAAGTACCTAAGCTTAATAACTCTGAAGACGTCAAGTACTTAAGTTTATGTCAAAACCGACCAAGAACCAGTCGAAAAAAACAAAGAAAGATTAGCAAATAATTGTTTTAATAGATTTGGCAGTTTTACAAAGAGTTACGCTTCTGGTTTGTGGCACCTATTTACAATGATAGTCTGAGGAAAAACCTTTTTACAACAATGTTTAAATTATAAGCTTAAGCTTACGGTAAATTTCATTTGAATCTATTTTTTAAATTGAGGGGAAATTAAAATGTAATTTGCTATAAGAACGGGTCCAACACAGAAATCCTGAAAACCTTCTTCACAAACAAATTGACGATAAACTTGAAAACCAAATTTGAGAGTAGGCTTAACTTCTTGCCGAGCCATACAAAAGTCGGGCACATAAACAAAGACAACGCTTATCTGGCTTATCGGTTGACCGTACGTTTTTTGAAGAAAACGACTAAATAAAAGGTCAACGGTAAATACCTTCTCCAATCGTCGAAGAGGCTACATCGGGCCACTGCGTAAATCGCACGTCCTTCGTATTTAGTCATGCTCAAAGCACAGCGGGAAAATTTATGTGTTGTTGAATGCAGTCGCGGCGCGAATACAATCCCTTTCACAACATTTTAGATACATCCAAAAAGCCGTCCATCAAGCCTTGATATAATTCTTCCCAAAGTGGCCAGTTAAAAAATATTTTCACAGTCTAACACATCTTCAGGTGACCTAGTCGAAGTGGCAGAACGAGAGAGTCGAACGAGGTATCGCACAGCGTTCATGTGCTCGTTAATCCACTGACTTGGTCTAAGGTTTTATGAGACAGGATGAACCAAATTTCAAAATCATTTTGAACACCGTTTTGAATGTAGTTAAGCTTCGGACTAGAAATTTCCCATTACTTTGTTAAACTTGACCGCAAATGCCACTTTCACCACAGCTACTGCGCTGTCGCAAGCAAACCGTCGCTTCGTTTCAGAAGGTCGATTCACTTTCTGTAATTGGTTAAACAAAATGACGTGTGAATCGCGAGGTGTGGAGAATCTACGATTCGATGACAAACATAGCGGGCAATGTCTTCCTTCGTAATTTTAACCAAAGAAAAAAATTGCAAAACATTTAATTTTTGGTTTATCGTGAACTAAAAAAACTGTCAGAACAAGAGCGGATAGGCGTGTTTTCAGAGCATCTCTCTCTCTCTCTCTCTCTCTCTCTCTCTCTCTCTCTCTCTCTCTCTCTCTCACAACTAACACTTGTGATTTCTGGTATGAATGAATTAATATGCAAAACCTAAAAAAGGTAAAAATAATAAAGAAAAATTGTCAACTATTTTCCCAAAGAAGTACAAGTACACTTGCCTCGATCCAAGCCCACTCATAAGGAATATCCACAAAAATATGAGTACAATCTTCCGTCTGTACAACATTTAACCCCCAAATGTCAATACAACTATTTTTTTTACATTTATTAGTAAGCTCTGGCTTGCTGGCTCAGCAACAAATAACTTTCAAAACCATGAGAAGTTAAGTGAGAGAAACAATGTCTACAAGGTCTAAATAATAAGTCAGTAGTGCATGAATGGGTGGGGCAGGGGTTCTGAACCTTCAAGTGATTGTACTTTTTTCTTCTGGTTCTACCCCTTACGTAGCAGTATCTACTTACGTCTTAACTTTGTTGCAGAGTCTAACAAAATTGCAAATTCATCACAACTTATCATTGTTCTTACCACCTTGGGAATGCCACTTTTTTGGTAGCCGCTTCAGTACACGTCTATTATTTCTATTTCTGTATTGTAATCGTTTTCTCCATTTTTACTTTGCATCAGTGTTGCCCCTGAAGAAGGTTAGTCATGTCTCGCTGTAATATATGGCATTAGAAGTTACCCTTTTCGACCATCATTTTGTTTCTTTGCCTTATATCTACCTTTTTATGGGATATATAATTATATATTGTTATTTCCGGTTTCACTTGTAATAATAATAATAATAATAATAATAATAATAATAATAATAATAACTTCGTTTAACCATGGATCCATATCACTGCGAAGTGGTCTTCTAAAGAGCTGCACGCATTAACCCTAATAAATACGTTACCTATTACTTAAAAGCTGAGACTTAAAAATTAAGGACATGGTTGAAAAATCGTATATTAAATGCTACAAAAAAGTTATGGGATATTAGTTTACTGTGAACATCACACCTGTACTTCACACTATATATGAGTGTTTTCTTAGCGCGTCATCATCAATAACTTAAAACTTAACTTGATAAGCTTATAAAATTTATGATAAGTACTCTTTTAACAGCTTTTAAGAACGACACACAAACCATAAGCTTATTAAAAATAAGAGATAAAGTAATCTTCTGATTGTTATTAGTAAGCAAAATTAAGAGGAAATACAGAAAGCAAACCTTCACTGCTCTCTCCCATCGAGCTTCTCGATATTTTGGTCGATTATAGCTGAAAACGGCTCGTTTATGATGCTTCTTAGTGGAGGAATCTGCAACATTATAAGAAGAGCTGCTCGCCTCTTCCGCCATCTTGGCAAAGAACGTGACGATCCGTGACGATTACATACCACCGAGAGGTTCCGCTGGCTTATTGAGATCGCGGGAGACAAAGGCCGCAGAAATCCCACAGAAACGTTGAAATATTGGCTTCGATCTATTTTAATAATTATTTTTAAGTTATTGTTTTACTTTTTTGCTTTCTTTTGAATATGACGACGAAAAAGAAGAAGCAGGCTGCTAGCCAACAAGGCCAGAAGTCAATCGCTGGATCAAATCATTCAAAATCATCAGCGCGAGTCAAGTTTAAACCAAAACACAAAGAAGATGGCGCGAAAAATGATTCAAATGCGCTTATTCCATTCTCAAAATATGGCGTTGGTTATGCTTCCCTAGTGCTGATTATTGGTAAGTGTTTCATTTTATGAATGATCGGCTGGTGAATTCTATTTTAGGGTAAAATCACCCCAAAGTTTAAGAATTTCCTCAAATTACTCAAATCTAGATCTTAATGAACTCCTTAAATTGGCGTCTGAAAGTAAGCTCAACGCCTCAAGCTTTTATTATTTTTGTTTCGTTGTACAGCTGCGAGCTTTGGGATTTTTCAAAGGTGAGCTATCTCATATTAGATAATGAAATAAATCCGCTGAATTTGCAGTGCCTTTGACATATTTTAAAACAACGTATCATAATTTAAGGCTTATGTTATTGTTATACTCGCGCGCCGGAAGACTTGATCGCGAATTGAAACTGACCAAGTCCTTTATATTGTGCTGTTTTCTCCAAGCTACCACGTTTCTAGGATGTTCGAGAATGAGCGATTTTTCTCACATTTGTCTGCCTTGGAGAGGGAATTATCTTTTAGAACTGAAATGGTGAGATTTTCTGAGTTTTTAAAAAGTACTTAATATATAGTAACGTTCACGTGTCATGTATATTAAATTAGTTATATTTAAAAACTATTGTTAATATTGAGAGCAATATTTGTTCAGGTTCAGCTGGCAATAGCCACTCCTAATGGACACATTTAAATTTAAAATGGTTGTCTTGGTAAAACATTTTTTGATGAATGCACATACATATTAAAATTTTAATTTTATGTTAGAAAACTGACTATAATTTTTGCAATTTTTTAAATTATTGATGTATGAGCAATTGCTCCTTTAATCAATGATCTGCTCAAAGGATGATTGTGTGAATTTATATGGTTAGCATACTAACAGTTAGGTAATTTCTGGGCGAACTTTTGAGAAGTGTAATGCTCAGTGTAATGTTGCTACTAATGTAATAACTTACTACTGTAGATCATTGTAATCAGGCATACTTTAGGGCAAACAGTTGAAACAGTTCGCAGTTGTAATGAGATAAATGATTCACTGATTGACTCACTCACCTATCCCTCGACCAGTCCATCCATCTGTCTGTCTCTGTGTGTGTGTGTGTGTGTAAAAGTACTAAATAAATTTATTTTTGCTTTATTTACAGGGCCTTTACTACTCCTATTATAAAACTATAGTGGAAGCTCCAACATTTCTTGATGGTGTTAACACCATTATGAACTGCAATGTAACAGAGTATCCTGACACCATCAACACACTGAAAAGATTTAATTTGTATCCCGAGGTATGTGGACACTCCAACCAACCCCAATATATACCGTATATATTTTTTACTTAAATAAAACTTTTCACCTGCTCAAAGCATATCACACCATTTTGAGCCTTCTAAAACCAAATATTGACTTTTTATAGGCTGTAAAAGTTACGATATCTAGCCATCATCTGTCCCATTACCGAGCTAGTAAGGTGCATGGGTCTATTGCTTACATGATGTCACAAAATGCTTTGCATGCAAGTTTACAAATACTTAATGAGATGCAAATCAGTCTGTGACATCATGTAAGGTATAGACCCATGCCCCTTACTTAAGCTTGGTTGTGGGACAGATGATGGCTAGATTTCGTAAATTTTTTGGCCTATAAAAAGTCAAGATTTGGTTTAAAAAGGCGCAAAATATAGCAATATGTTTCAAACAGGTGCAAAGTTAAATTTAAGCTAAAAAAAATATTTTGGGGTTAGGTGCACTTTAAGATACTGAACAGGGAGCTTAAGCAGGGACACCTGCGACAGCCTTGCACATTCCATACAAAAAGTGTTTATAATGAGCAAAAATAGTGGCTCTGTATTTGCCTTATGCAAATAAGTGCGTTGCTTCACCATCCTCATGAAAACAACAACATGAAATCACAAACTGTAAGGTTTTGTAGAGAATGGGAGTGTTTGGCAGGGAATTCATCACTGTTCCTACTAATACTATTTAAATCTGTCATAGAAAATGCCCAAATTCTACAAGTTGTTCAAATGAGTTTGAATAACTGCAGAGTGGTTGTACAATAACATTGAATTTGTGTTTAGGAGTGAAGTTTTTATTCTTGTTGCTATCGTAGTTACTTTAAAGCTCCCTACCACAAAAAAATAGTGCAATCTAATTCCAAACAAACCAAGAACAATCAAACAAATAATATTTATTGAAAATGCTATATCATAATCTTCTTTTTACCCGGGCTGCGCGCGTCTTGCGCGGCGCCCGGGTCTTAAACTACCGACGGTTCTTCTTTTTCGTCGTCGAGTATCATCCACAAAGGGCACTTCCGGCATTGCTGCGCAAGCGCTAACTATTTTTAACAACAGTGATGCGTGTTGTCACGTATGGGGAAATGTCGATTCACCTTGTGGCTTTTGAAGTCTGAACAAACAATATGTTAAGAGAAGTGTCTATGTGAATGATTGCAAGTTCAACGGCGAGAAGAAAGCTTTTAACATGAGTAAACTTAACTCCAGATGGACTGCCGTGTTTCCTCGTGCCTGCTTCAGTAGACTGCGAGTAGTCTCTAATTTTGGCGATGGATTGTGGGGCGGGCGAAAGACACGTGCGCGCGCGAAGTTGCGAGGAGACGCGACGCGAGGGGAGCGCCAAAAATTAGAGACTACAGACAAAGGGAGTTTGACCTTTCACGGCCGAGTGATTCGGAAGTATAAATCTCATATCAACAGCAAGAATGATACTTGTTGTCACGTATCGGAAAACGTCGATTCACCTTGTGTCTTTGAAGTCTGAACAACTAATATGTTAAGAGAAGTGTCTATACGAATGTTTGCAAGTTCAACAGCGAGAAGAAAGCTTTTAACATGACCAAAATTTAACTCCAGATGGACTGCCGTGTTCCCCGTATCCGCTCCATTGAGATGTACATTGAATAACTCAAATACGGGATATCATACACCCCTGAGACTTTGACAGGTACCGGTAGTTAATTTACAATTTTAATTTCTGGACTTTAATTTTTGAATGATAAGCGATTAGTTTTTACAAATGTACTAGCGTCCCTTGAAACTGTCCAGAAACGTTCCTTTCTTGTGTTTCAAATGACCCTGGATTGACGTATTTGTAAACAGTTTCACTCTGCTAATTAATTTTCCTACTCACATTTCACCGAGACCCCATTCACATTTATGCGAAAAAATCCTACATCGTTCGATAAGCGTTTCCTTTCTCAAACAATTATCCATCGAAGCGAAAACAAGTGTGCTTAGTTTTTCTTTTGGAATCAATACACTATTTTTATCACCCCTGCATAATGATAAAATTCTGTGGCCTAAAGGTCATTGTTCCTGCCTGCGACGCAGCTAAACCGGGTTCGATGTCCTTTAGTGGTATAAATCACGGGCTTTATTTTTTCTGTTTCTCTTTTTCTTGTTCTTTTAGAAATATTTTTTACAAGTGTTATAATTATTGTTCTCAATGGTTGAGCTGTATTTTAGAGGAATATATGTTGATAGGGGTCTAAAGAAATAGACTCCAACACAAGCTAAACACAATGCGTCCGATGTAAGAAAGACAGACTTCCCTCTATTCTTTTGTTTAGCACTAAGTTAGGGATACAATACTGTTTTTTGCAAGCCCGGGTTTAAGCTAATTGTAGCCTCTTGTTTATTTAAAGTGGGGATTGAAAATTTTGAATTTCCTTTGGATGGATTTAATACAGGCTATAACTGCTCTAAATCCCAGGTATACAACTTACATGTACAGTACTAGTTATTTTACCCTTATTTTCTGGCAGGTTGTTCTAGGATTTGCTTTCCGTATGTATGACTGGTTAACGACAAGCTTGAACATCCACACCAAGACTTGCTATACTGTTAACAGAGGGTATAATCTACCTCCTGTTCAGAGCTGTGAGGGTAAGAGGAAAAGCTGGAATTAATACATGTAGCTTTTGTTTTGGCTTTCAAAAGAAATTATTCATGCACCACTTCAGTTGGTTCAATAATGCAGTTTCAAGCTGAAGTCATAATAATTTTATATTTTACCTTGCTAAATCCAGCCTTTGAAATGGTAATGGCAATGGATTTACATACCACACATATCACATAGTTTCATGGCGGTTGACAATGCTTCTCTAGGGTGAGATCAGACGTCAGCCCATAAAGGCGCCTCTGGCAGCTGCTATCAGTCCATATTTGATCTCATCCACCCACCCAACCCACATATGAATGTCAGAGACAGATGAAAGATGGAGATAGACCACAACCCTGGGAACTACGTCCCCTACTCTTTTCAAACAGTGTGTGGGTTCTTTAATAACATCCCACATGTTATTGTTTAAATCATACATTTGTAAAAAAGTGCAGATTGAATGTCATTTCTGACACTATTATAGTCTGTATAGAACTATACCAAAGTACAGCAAATCTAGAGAGATTTCAATTTTAAGGCCAAATGGTGTTTTAAACCCCTTTTGTGGGAAACCTGGCAGTTCTTGAAAATAATCACATTAATTTTTTTATTAATTTTTGTAAAGCAAAGAGTTACATTTAACATGGCATTAACTGTATTTTATTTTAAATTGCTTGTTTTTGTTTAGGTATGGGAGAACTTTCATTCTTCTATGTTTATGCCATTTTTTATTTGAGTGGACTGATGATGTCCATGTTCTTTCTGCTGTGCTTTTATCTCAGGTGAGAATTATTACTGCTGTCTAAAGAACTTATGGCAATATGCACATGTCATTGGCTTCCCCATGGGGTTGACCTCTGAGCTAACCAGGGGGATTGCAAAATCAGTCAAGCAAACTTGAGAAATTTTCCCTGGGGATCGGATTCAAATATTGCAAGACAAAGTCCCCTTGGTGAGTTTTCTCTCAGCAGAAAATACTCCCGACATCCCATACAAACTCTTGAATTCCCCCACCCCTTATATTTGATAGTAAACAATGTTGCGATTTTCCCCTTATACCCTCAGGCAAAGAATTCTATCCATCTCCTTGTATTCCCCCGCATACAAATGTATCTTCCTGGTTGGCCCAGGGGTCGACTCCATGGGAAAGCCGATGACATGTGCATTTACCAGTTTAAACTATTCCATACAGTCACATACCCATGCTCATTCAGTCCTTTTTACCATCAATGGTAGTCATAATTATGCAGTGACAGGGCCACAAAGAGCTGATGGACATGTAAATATTAAATGACTTTATTGCACATGTATGTACATGTACATGTACATGTAGCATCTTATTGGGAGGGGGACGTACTGGGACATGAAGTATTTTTTTTATAATTATAATGCATCTACAAGTACATTTGTAGATGCCTCATTAAAGAGGAAGTGGTTTGAGCAGCTGTACAGTACATGTATGTACCACTAGGTCTGGAATGCATAATTATAATAATTATTATTTGCATGCAACTTTTGTTCTCTAGGTGCTGTCAGTGACAAGTAGATGTTTTAAAAAATAAAATTTTTATTTTAAATAAAATATTTTTAGTACAGCAAAATTATGAATGTGAAATAGGAGAATAAAATTATGTTCCCTCTTTTCAGTGGTAGCATTTTGGGTGGACTGATAGGAACTCTGTCTTACTTCTATAATCACGGCGAGGTGAGACAGCATTGTCACTAATCAATCATGGTAAATAACATTGTAGAATGTCTCCCCAGTGTGTGTTTGCATCCTTATTATTCTTATTTTTTTTCATATACTTTAAAGTGCTTTTTTTCCCTTTATTTTGCAAGACTACTACTGGTAGTTAAAAAAAGCAGACAAGAAATTGTTGAGTAATGACAGCAGCTGAAAAGAGACCAAAACAACTTTGAGATTTTTTTTTTATTTTGGAAACTAAGCCACATGCAAAATTTGAGGCAAATGTGAGGAGACCAAAAACAAAATAAACAGCACTAAGTTACATGTAGAAAGAATGTTCAGCAACACAAACTTAACAGAAGCATTATAGACCTTATTTATCACATAAAGTTTGTGGTTCATACTGGACTGCGCCTGAGGTGCAAAATCACTGGCTGTTAGCTAGCGCATTTCAAGAGGTATATCAGTGCCAATTTTGTATATTATATTTTTTGTCCAATCCATGTAACAAATAATGGTAACATCTTTTTTTAAACAGAGTACCAGAGTGATGTGGACCCCACCATTGAGAGAAAGCTTTTCATTTCCATTTCTTGTTTTTCAACTTCTGGCTGTTACTCTTACAATCAAGTATGTATAATTTACTAAATCCAATTTCTATGTTTCTGTTTCTGTTCAATTTCTATGTTACGAGAGCAGTTTTCAATTGTAATGAGTGTCAAAAGTAATTCTGGGTTTGCTTTGGATTTCCATTGCTTCGCTCTGTGATTGGCCAGGAAAACTTGTGCCACTTTCTCAACCAATGAGAAGCAAAGCCTAAACCAATCGCAACTTGTATGTGCACATTTTCCCGTGCTTTGCACCTGCTACAAGTAATTGCTTCGTGATTGGCTTATTGCGCTGCTTACTTCTGTTATGATTGGTCAGAGCAATTGCTTTCTTTGGTTTTGGTTTTACGACACTCAATTGAAAAGTGCTCTAAGTCTCTGCACCCACCATATGACTATTACCACCACCACAATCACTACTAACCTCCACCACTACCAATGTCTCCACCACTATCACTACAACTACAACTACATGTACTGTACCACCCCTTTAGTGCCACCACCACCAATAATAAACAATGCTGTTTACAAACAATGCTGCCACCACCACTACCACCGTGATCACTACCACAACCACTACAACTGCCACTTGCATTACTGTCAATCACAAATATCACTACTACTACTGCTTTTTCCGTTGCTACCACCACATTATTCTTCATCATCCGCAAATGTTCTGTAAAGAGAAAGCTAAGTTGTGGTCTTTAGTCTTTTTGCTCTTGAAGGCATGCATGTCTCCTTTAGAATACTACATGTTTAACAACTAAATCAGACTTTAAATTGAAATCTCTTGAAATTTTTGTTATCAGATCTCCAAAGGCTGATTGGCGGCACTTGACATTAGTTGCTATCACAACAAGTTTATTTATGATTCCTTGGCAGGTATGGTCTGTAATACATAATTATTATAAATTTGTTCTAACAGATTAGAGCAATTTTATTTTCATTTGACCTCTAAAAACTGCCTCTGTGGCTTACTGTCAGGGAAAATAACTAATATAATAAATAAATATGAAACAAAGACTGCTGAAGTGAGCAATCATATTGCTTACAACAAAGTGATATCAATTCAAAATCTTGATAGATATTTGGAAAGTTCTTGGATACGTGATCAAATGCATTAAGTAAACATGTTTGCTGAACCAACCAAAAGCCATGTGGGTTTGTGTCGGTTCACTATTTTTACCAATTACATTGCTATTTGCCAGTACATTTGTTGTAAAGTTGTAGTTCTATATTTGCACATAATCAGTTTAACATGAAATGAAAATCACTAAATAAGTTTTTTGTTCATTTTTTCTTTTCATCAAGTCAAGTTGTTTATAATTATCAACCTTGCCTCACCTTTGGCTACACTGTATTAACTTTGCTCTTTTTATTCTTTTCAGTTTGCCCAGTTTGCATTGCTAACTCAGGTATTTCAGCTATATAAAATGACCTTCAATCATTTTTGATAAATAAATTATTTCAAATCAGTTGATGTGCTTTTCTTACATTGTAAAAATTAATTATTAATAAGACTAATTTATTGGTTATTTGGTGGAGGCATAGTATACCATGAATTATACCATGCCATAGAAAATACAGCCAATCAGAATGCAGGAAAGCTGTTGTATATTTGTCAGTATTCCATCGAACCTTCCCATCGATCAATGCAATTCAACGGTATCACACCCAACCTTCCCACCGTGCTTTGAGATTCCCGCTCATGCTGGCCTTACTGGCCACTGTATTTTCTATGGCATGGTATAAAATAGTTATGCAACCCTTTCTCGTGGTATACCGTGGAATATCCCACAAGTCACTTGTATTTTCTTGGTATACACACAAGCCTTTAGGCAAATGCGTATGCAAAGAAAAGACAAGTGGTTATACCACGAGAAAGCAGAGGCATAACTACATGTAGTATTTATAATGTCATTCAATAGATTTGGTTATGTTTTGCAGACATGTGCATTATTTGGATTATACTTTCTGCAATTTATCACATCACAAAAAATATCCACTATCTTATTTGCACTGCTGGTAAGGAATGGTCTGAAAACTGTGTTGACTTCTTTACTAGTAATTACTACAGTATATAAAACCCCTTATTAAGGTTACCGTAACAGGAAGTACATGTAACAGACTTGGATTCACTAACATTGCTAATGATTTTGCATGTCATGTTTTCTTCGTTCCATTGAATCTTGTAAAGAGGAATATTTGTGATAGTTTGGAGGTGGCTGGGTGTGGTACAGAGTTGTCTTAAATCTAGTGACTGTGTTAATTTTTAGTGCATTGAATGCATGATCATTATAATTGCTTATTAACGTCTGCGTTGCAAGTGGAGGTTGGGTGCTCAGGGACCTGGAGGTTGGTACCACTGACCCAAACCCAGGTCAGTAGAACACCCCATAAGCCTGCCCTACCCGCAACCCAGCCACGAGTCCCGCCTGCCACCCCCAGCCCCAAACCAAACACCCGTCACACTGAACCAGGAGTTCAGTGGAAGGAAAAAAAAAATAAAACTAATAGGGAGAGGAGGGAGGGGGAAAACTCGAAAACACACGAGCTACAACTCCCCGTAAGAAGAGCAGAGTAAAACTACAAGTATGTGCATAATGGTCTACGCATAAAATACCACAGAACCACCGCTGACCAAAGGACTGCCGAAGACATCAAACATAAGCCAGAAGGCTATAAAGCTGCCAGCAACACACAATATACCAGCAAACGCTAGCGCCATGCAATACCACACCAGTAACTGAGCAAACCTGCTTCTGGTCGTTAACTACGTTAAATTGCATTTAACCCTATTTAAACTCATTATCAATAGACATGGGAGAGGTTAACTTGTACAGTGGAACCCCATTAATTCAGATATTAAAGGGATGTGACAAAGTGTCAGTATTACGTGTACCCGGGTGCCTGTATTAAGTGGGTCGATTTAAGACCAAAAAGATTACCTTTTTAGTTGTCAAGACAAAGGAAACTGTCCGTTATAAGCAGGTATCCATATCAAGTGGGTGTCCATAAGTGGGTATTCACAGTGGGTGTCCTTAGAGTGGGGTTTCACTGTACTGACCAGGATGGTTGGGCAAAATATAGTTTGTGTTAAGTGGGAAGAGTTACATTGACAAACCTACAGTTGTATGATGTGAGTGGAAACCACCCACCAGACATCATGACACTTAAATCAGGTGGAATAAATAAACAACATTAATACTTACCTGGCATGAGACACATCTGTTGACCAGCATTGTCTCCAGTTTAGCCTTGCCTGACTAGAATGGTTAACCATGCAGTTAAACAGTACCTACACTAGACATCATCGTGCATTTGTCCTATTTTTTGCTATTTTTGTAGGTGGGACACATATTGAACTTTATTATTCAGTTTGGAAATTCCATGCTTCTCAGGTAAGACATATTATAGTCACAACAAAAATGACAAAGCATCTCTTCCCGCCCTGATGTCGATTAATTTAATCTCTTAGTAACTTGTGTCTTAGAATGAAACTTTGAGGTTGTATGTTAAAGTTGAAGCTACTGACCAGTATTTGACTGCTACTGACATCTGCTTTTTTTTTTATAACTTCAAACAGTTCATTCTTCTTGTCAGCTCTAATCACAACTTTGGTGAGTATTGCAAACCTGTAGATCATTTTATTTTCTATTTTCTGAAACATGAGTGGAGAGAAAATTATTTTGTTGTTCCCAATTGCATATGAAATGTTACTTGTGTTTACTTAATAATATAAATTTAAATTTTAAAAGTATTCACAACAAATTATTTGGGTGCAACATTTTCTGAGAAAGAAAGTTAACTGCTGTAGAAATTCCATGATTTGTATTTATACAGTCATATAATATTATTTTTTGTGCCATTATTTTTATCGCTTAGTGAGTGATCTTCTTTTTTAATACAGACAATAGTGAAACTTGAATCTATTATTTACCAACTGCCTCATCAGCTTCTTATTTGGGTAAATATGATTTCTTTTATACTAGTAGTTTACAATAATCATACTTCATTAACTAAAGGTAGTTCTTAATACTGTCTTGTCATTTGTATAGTCGTAGGTTGTCTGGCTGACTGAACAACTTATGGACTGAAATAAAACTGACTGAACTGAGTGACTGACTGGCTCTCTGAATAACAAGAGGATTGTCTGACTTTTTGTCTGAATGACTGAATTAGTGGCTGACTGGCTGACAGACTGGCTGACAGACTGGCTGGCTGACTGGCTGACTGACTGGCTGACTGACTGACTGACTGGCTGACTGACTGACTGGCTGACTGGCTGACGGACTGGCTGACTGACTGACTGACTGACTGACTGGCTGAATCAGTGACTTGCTGGCTGGCTAACTGGGAGACTTACTGACATCAAAACTGGCCATAAACTTGTTGTGTTGATAGAAAAATTGACCATGATTATCTTGGATTTTTTCAGGCTGCTCAAGGTGTTGTGTTCATTGCTGGGACTGTAGGAATTAAAATTGCAATCGCAAAGGTGCTTGGAATTGCAGATGATGTGAGTTAAAAGGGACAATTGAACGTTTACGCACAAAAATTTTGTTTTGTATGGGATTTCACTTTCGTTTGCATGCTCCAGTTTGTTTTGATGTCAGTGGTGTTGGCATTGCATGTCTGAGCAAAAGAATTAAATGATCATAATTCCATATAACTTCCTTACATTCATGAACTGTGTGTTTGATAAAGCGCTAATTTTGTTCTAGAAAAGGGCACAGGCTTAAACACCTGTTTCATTTGTAATATTCTTTGGGTAATGATCACGATTAAGCTTTTTCCTACCTCCTGGGTAAAAGCAGGAGGACATTCCGCCAAGTAAAAGTAAAAGCAGTAAAAAGTGCTCCAATGCTCCAGTAAAAGCAGGAACACACTCAGCGAAGCACTCTTTGAAAACCACATGGAGCATCATCTAGTCCAAATGGAACAAAAGTAATGAAACACTTATTCTTTGAATGTTGTGTCATAGTACTTTTAAAGCTTAATAAAATGGTCTCTTTTACGATTTATTAGTAGTACTTCCACGAGCTGGCTCTTCGCCTACTAATTACAAATCTCAAATCAAATCAAATTAAATCAAATGTTGGTTTTTGAGGAGAGGGGAAAACCGGAGTACCCGGGGAAAAACCTCTCGGAGCAGAGTAGAGAACCAATAAACTCAGCCCACATATAACGGTGAGTCCGGGAATCGAACCCGGAACACATTGGTGGAAGGCGAGCGCTCTTACCACTGCGCCAACATTGCTCCCTCCCCCTTCTTTCTTGGATACTGTAATAGTGGCACGCCCTGCAGTTCATGAAGCTATAATTTTAGTTTTCAGTCGTTACCGCGCTTTTCAGTAACACGCGAACTCTGAGCTTCAAATTCTAACTGCTTACTAGTGGTTTCGTTTTTCACTGTCGCCAGTCACAGTTACATCGGCAGTCAACGAACGGTTAAAGTACGGAAACCAACAAAGGGGATCGAAATGCGCCAATCACACTGCCGACCCGTGAAGGAAAACGTAATCCATGGGGTTTTTTTTAGAGAGGTCCACAACAATAATTAACGGTGCCTTGCCCATTGATTTTGAAATACAAAGTTTCTTTGCTGTTGAAAAGCTCATCACAGTTTTTAAATCTGTTCTCAGGCGCACATAACAAGTATCTTGCGCTCCAAGTTTACCAACTTCAGGAATTTTGATACATCCTTGTACACATGTGCCCCAGAGTTTGACTTCTTAGATCCGGAGGTAGGTATATTAGAATAAGGATGACGATAAGATTTTTTGCTAAATTAAATGTGTTTGTTCATGATTGTTTTTAGGGGTACTGTCGTGACAATTCTGTTTATAAGTTTGTCCAAATTGCAAGGACGTACTTTTCCTATTGCATGAATGGTCCGTGTTAAATGAAGGGGAAGATTTCACAGGATTTCTTGGATGGAAAGCACACAATGCCGAAACTTAAAAAAGTTGACCTAACTTTTTAAGTTTTAGCCCATTTCCTCCTAGTCATTCGTGGCCATAGACAACCACAAATAGTTTCAATGCACATATTACATGTAAGTACTTCGAAGGAGAACTGTTGACTGTTGCAACTTTACACATGTTTGGTTTTAGACCCAAATTACAGGTACGTGACAGTGTCCGGGCTTTAAAGAACACTTCGTGCAAATTGTACCTTTAGTTAACTTCTTAGCGAATAATTAAGAAAAACTGATAAGACGTTTGTAAGTAAGCTATGTTTAATATCCGGTAAAGGAAAATGTTTGCTTAGTTGATTTTAACCGTTTCTTCACGTGGATACCTAGAACGCTTTTTCCAAAAAAAAAAATTGTGGCTTGTGGTGTAACTAGGGATATGGGTGATTTGTAGACACCAGCACCTACCTGGATTCTTTGTTTAAAATACATATTGCTGCATGGACATCAGTTGTCGATGTTTTATGTCTAAAACCCTTGGGAAACAAATAGCTAGTACATCAACGCCTAGTTTATTATTATATTTTTAACTTTGTTTCTTCGTCTTGGCTTGTCGAATCTTGCGTATCTTCAACTGTCAGGGGCACCCAATGACAAGTTTCGGTAGATATCTATTTGGTGGGGGGGGGGGGGGGGGGAGGGGTAGTTCGCCATTGGTTTTTGGCATCCATTTAAGAGTGCAATCGAATTTTCGTAACTGAGAGGCCGATATATTAGCTCTTCAAAAGAGGCTGGAAGAAAATAACGTTTCAGAAACAGAAAAAACAGACATAATAAATGAATTAGATGTTAAAATTCTCCAAAAAGAAGAGATTTCCAAACATAAAATCCAGGGCACGATTATAAGATCTAAGTCTCGCTGGTATAATGAAGGAGAGAAAAATACGAAATATTTTCTGAATTTGGAAAAAAGACATTTTAATAAAAAAACCATTAAGAGTCTTCAACTCGCTGACAATAGTGTCATTAAGTCAGACAGTGAAATATTGAAAGAGGCAGAATCCTTCTACCGACAACTTTATTCTTCTTGTAGTCCACAAGCTGATGATATGTACGAGGACATCTTCTTTCCAGAAGGAAACACTATGATGCTAGATGAACAGGAACAAAATGAATGTGAAGGTCTACTGACTGAAGTTGAATGCCTAGAAAGTTTAAAATCAATGGAACCAAACAAAAGTCCTGGAAGCGATGGCCTCCCAGCCGAATTCTACAAGGTTTTCTGGAATGACATACATCACTACCTATTAAACGCATTAAATTGTGCATATGCAAAAGGCCTTCTATCAATTACTCAAAGAAGAGGATTAATCACGCTTTTGCCAAAAAAGAACAAACCGGCCATTTTTTTAAAGAACTGGAGACCAATTACCCTTTTAAACTGTGATTACAAAATTGCGACCAAATCTATTGCTAGTCGAATACGTAAAGTTCTACCAAAGATTATTAACTACGACCAAACCGGCTTTTTAAAAAAGCGTTTTATTGGAGAGAACATTAGGCTTCTAGATAGTATTATAAATTACACAAATACTGAACAGATCCCTGGCCTTTTATTATTCGTCGACTTCGAGAAAGCCTTCGATAGTGTAGAGTGGAGTTTTATTGAGAAAAGCCTAAAATATTATAACTTTGGACCATCCATGGTTGCGTGGATAAAACTATTTTACACCGATATTAGCAGCTGCATCCAAAACAATGGATGGGCCTCGGAGTTCTTTACATTAAGTCGTGGTGTGAGACAGGGCTGCCCTCTTTCCCCATATTTGTTCATTTTATGCGCAGAAATATTGGGTAGCACACTAAGAAATGATAACGAGGTTCATGGAATCAAGATCTTGGGTACCGAATGCAAAATCTCGCAATACGCAGATGATACAACGATGATCTTAGATGGCTCACAATCCTCATTTTCAAGAACTTTACACTTGTTTGACGCATTTGGCTCTATATCCGGCTTAAAAGTTAATTACGATAAAACGGAAGCCCTCTGGATCGGCTCATTCAAAAACTCAAACGCTATCTTGTCTTCTAATAAACATATAACATGGGCTAAAGGAAAAGTCTACGCCTTAGGAGTCTGGTTTTTGACTTTAGAAGAGAACGCTTTTTATGTTAATTTTTCCGAAAAAATTGTGAATATAAAAAAAATTCTAAATAGCTGGTCTGCTAGAAGATTAACTCTTCTTGGTAAAATTACGATTATAAAATCTTTAGCAGTATCTCAAATTGTGCATGTTCTATCTTCTCTCTCAACGCATCAGGGTGCACTTAAAGAAATTAATACTCTTCTGTATGATTTTCTTTGGAACAGCAAAGGGGACAAAATTAAGAGAACGGAAATGATCAACGATTATGATAAAGGAGGCCTTAAGATGATAGATATTCAAAGTTTTAACAAATCTCTAAAAATGAAGTGGGTACAAGGCTACTTAGATAACGAGAATCATGGTAAATGGAAGCTTTTTGTAGACTTTCATCTCCAGAAGCACGGAGGGAAAATAGTGTTTTTAAGTAACCTAAAACCGCAGGATGTTCCACATCTCAACCTAAGAGACCCTTTTTTGAGAGAAATTCTCGAACACTGGACTAGTTTAAACTACAGAAAGGAAATTCTTGATTTTAACTCTATGGGTATATGGCACAACTCACTGATTAGAATAGATAACCAACCCATTTTCTATACATGTTGGCTTAAAGCAGGGGTAAAAGAGGTTAGAGATCTACTTACTGAACATCAGACCTTCTTAAGCTATAATGCATTTGTCGCTAAATACAATATTAAAACCAACTACCTTGAGTACTTTAAAGTAATAGCAGCCTTAAAACAATTCAAGAAAATGTGCTCACCAGGCTTAGATAACCCATCTTCAAATAATACAGCGAGTCTTTTGTCACACTCAAATATTAACAAAGAATGTTATAGACGCCTTGCAAAAAATAAGGCCTCTATACCATTACAGAGTCAAGAAAAATGGCTTTCTGAAGTGGATATAATAGGAGATTCGATCGTTAATTGGAGAAACTCTTACTATCTGCCATTCCTCTGTACAAGAGAAACAAAGCTCAGAGTATTTCAGTTTAAGTTTCTGCATAGACGAATTGCGACAAATGACTTTCTTTGTAAGATAGGCATAAAACAAGTGGATTCTTGTTCCTTCTGTGGGGAATCTACTGAAACTTTGGTCCACCTGTTTTGGAACTGCAAACACACCCAAGCTTTTTGGAAACTATTATTTGAATGGATTTCCCAAAAACTTGTAGATGTGAAAGACAATTTTCTCTCTCCCTCTTTCTGCCTAGGTTTAGTTGAAAATGTATCGAATCTACTTCTATGCCACCTATTACTTATTGCTAGATACTACATATATACCTGTAAATTAAAAAACTCCTTACCTAAGCTGCAATTATATATACAACTACTGTTAACCTCCATAAAAATTGAAAAGAAGATAGCTCTGGATAGTAACACCCTTATTTCCTTTAAAAAGAAGTGGAACCCATTGAAGGACGCCCTCCAGTACTAAAATAATTAATTATAATTTTAGGAATTAATTATAAAGGTTGCTAGCTACTAGAAGTAAGCGGTTTTGTAATGTTGCTAGGTTAGTAGTGAAAGATGTTGTATTTTACAGCGTTAGCAGAACGGTATCCTTGTAATGTAATGTAATGTAATGTAATGTAAGAATCGCATGGTAAAGATAGTGTAAGTAGTAGAGTAAATATTGTATTGTACTGTAAGTACAGTAAGTGTTGTATCGTATCGTAAGTGGAGTAAGTGCTGTGTCATATTCTATAAGTAGGGTAAGTACAATGTAAGTAACTATGTGTTCTTGCAATAAAAAAAAAATTAATAATAAAAAAAAAAAAAAAAAAAAAAAAAAAAAAAAAAAAAAAAGATTCGCAAAGGGGAAATCATAGACCCTGACGTGTTCGGAATGGTCATATTTGCTGGTTTTGATAGTCAAAATTGTCGGCTAGCATTTTCGGAAAGAAAATGGCTCCCTAGAAAGTAGTTCGTGGAAAGTTCATTTTAGCTAGAAATTCCTCAAAGGAAAATGTTGTATCCTAACATCTTCGGGCAACTAAAATTTCAGCTAAGGAATCCGAACAGATCAGATTCTTCTAGCTAACGAAAACATCACTTTAAACAGACATCGAACACCGTAAGGTACTTAAAAATTCCTTTCTACAGCTTTTGGTTGATTTGGCTCGTTGGGTGCCCCTGAACTCTTATGACAGGTACCCTGTATTTTGAAATTGTCAGTAGTTGAAAAGATGTTGTGGCATGAAATTGGAGTTGCTTAGAACTTCAATTTTCCTTTTGATCTCGAAGTCCCCAGGAAAGTTGACCAAGACTTTGGTGTTACCTGCTGCCATCGTCTCTGTCAGTGCAGTCCTTATGAAGGTAAAATCATTTGTTTGCTTTATGCTATAAATGTAAACTTTAGTTCTAAGCCAAAAATTAACAATCATTTAACAAAATCAAATATATGATTTTACCGAGTATCATATGATGTGGAATGTTGTTATTACGCGTAGGCGGATTACAAGAAGGTTTTGGGACTGGGGTTTTCCAAAACAACGATTGTAAATGAACGCGGTTTTCAATTGAGTGTCGAAAGTAACTCTCGTTTGTTTTGTTTTGGTTTTGCATTACTTCGCTCTGTGATTGGTTAACAGAACTCGCGCCACTTTTTCAACCAATTAGAAAAACCAGAACCAATCGTGACTTGCACGCGCGCAATTTCCCGCCCTAGGAACCGGCTACAAGAAATTGCTTCCAATTCTGATTGGTTCCTTGCGCTGTTTAAAACTAAAGCCAAATCAGTTACTCCAACCAATCACAGCAGACACCAGCAGCGTAATGACCAATCAGAATTCGAAGTACTTGAAGTCACAGTTGGTTTTGGTTTTGATTCTCATTGCTCGAGAAAGTGGCGCGAATTTTTTCAACTAATCACGAAGCGAAGTAAAGGGAAACGAAAGCAAACGAGAATTGCTTTCGCTTCCGCTCTTTTTACCCAACTGACATTACTGATGGATCTTCATGTTTGTTTCAGATTCTTGACAACGAGTGGAGATCATGGAAGGCTTCAAAAGACAAGTCGGTCAAAGCAAAACTTTCGGACTCGGAATCAGATGAGGATGAAACGGATGTTTACAGGTGAGGGTTTTGGTGAAGAGGAAACTTGTCCTTGAAATTTTTTTAGGTAGCGAATCTGCTCGTGCGAAGGAACTATCAATTTTTGTCGAAAGGCAATTAACGTCGAGAGGGGGTGCTTATCCCGTTAATTACAGTGTAACTTTCGGTTTCAATATTACATTGTTTTTGCGAACCACACGATACAATTTAAACGCAAAACATGTTTCGGATAAAAGCTCATCCATCGTTAGTTGCTTTTTGTAAAACAAGTTTGAATAAGACAATGTGGTTTCTGCCAAAACGTGTTTACCTGTCTAAGAAAGTATCTTGTCAGTTGTGGTCCCTTAAAGCGTTGTGTTATCTGACAAGTACTCATTCTGAGGAAATGAGACGAAAGCCTTTACAACTTTAAAGGTCTTTAAAGAACATCTGTACCGTTGTGTTATTATTCATAAAAAATGCATACGTTAAGTATACCGTATTCCCTCTTTCTTGGGACGGGCGGAGGAGGGGGGGGGGGACGTCGGGGGTGGGAACGTATTTCATTGTTTTTCGCCCTAAGGAGACGCTAATTCGAAGAGAGTGCTTATTTTGAGCTGGGCGCTAATACGAGCATTTACAGACTATATAGAAAATTTTACTTTCTTGTGTGTCAGGAAACATTTAGCATCTTTTACAGCTTGCAAGCTAGGATCCTTACTCGTGTAAGAAAGATGATTTTCAAGTAATAGCTATTTGGATATAATTATGTTTTCCTTTTTACATACAGGAAAGAAGTTAATCTGAAACCCTATGCAGAGGTAATATTTCGCTCTTTTTTTAATTACATCCTCTTCTCTGACTCTTGTCTGAATTTTTCAGACGCTCGGGTACATATTCGTGACTTTTGGCTTTTTATACTTCGTAATATTCGTCAAATTATTGTCTTATTAGTTTTGATTTAACGCGAATTTTGACCCCAAGACAGAAAAATACAAATGACATAACTCATTTCAGCGTTTCGTGTAAGGTAAATTGTGGAGATCTGTCAGTTTTTGACTACGTCTATAACATGCTCTTTCTTATGCTCTATTGTTTTTAGCATCTGTACCACGTACTGCAGTCCTTAGCCTTTGTTGTCATGGCAATCATCATCATGCGGTTGAAACTGTTTGGTACCCCGGCGCTGTGTGTTCTGGCTTCACTCTTGGCTTCTAGACAGGTAACTAGTCTTTTATTGTTAAACCGAAATCTTGTCCCGTGTAATTAAGAGATCTCGCAAGAAGGCGCAAGTTGGACTTAACTTTGTCGCAGGCTAGACTCAAATTACAAACTCCTTGTGTAATCGTTTATATCTTCTTCAACATTTTTCTGGGGAGAGGGGCATGGGGGTGGTGGTGGTAACGGGGAGGGAGTTCCAAATGTGTAGGTTAAGAAAACTGAAACTTATTGAAACGTAGTGTGGGCGCAAATGTATGAAACATTTTTTATGATATGAACATATTTTGGGCAGTTCAAAGTCCGAATAAAAACAAGAGCCCGAGGCTTTCTAGTTGGGGCGTTATCCAATACTTGACAGAGAACCTTGAAGGGACACAATATTTGCGTGAGTTTTGGCTTGACTCAAGTTACAAACTCCTTGTGTAATCGTTTATATCTTCTTCAACATTGTTCTGGGGGAGAGGGGCACGGGGTTGGTGGTGGTAACGGGGAGGGAGTTCCAAATGTGTAGGTTAAGAAAACTGAAACTTATTGAAACTTAGTGTGGGCGCAAATGTATGAGACTTAAGTACAAAGCTGTACAGTATTTTATGCGCGAGATTTAACAGTGTCCCAAGAAGTTTTGACCAGGGTTGTAATCACCATTTTCATCTCAGATACGGCCTCGTCGGCTAAAATAAGGCGATATTCCACAAGATTGAGCAGGCTAATTGTTTTATTATTCACCACATTAATGACAAAGCACAGTTTTCTACTTTTGTTTAAAAAAAAAAAACAAAAAACAAAAAAAACAAGAACAACAACTGGAAAGCCGCCATTTTTCTCCGCGACACAAGGTTGTTATTCACCACTTTCACGGACACTGAGGTGAATAATTGTTCGCTTGTGTGGTATATACTAATGCAGGATATCTGTTGAGTACAGTTGTACGCAATACTGAGGGCCAATATTGAGGGCGCTATGACCATATTTGGACATTGTCACAATGTGTTATACAATAATAAACAATTATTGGACGAGGTTGAGCAAAATATCGGAATACTTCACAAATTAATGTGATCAAGTAAGCTGAAGCCACTCAAAGGGCACTAAGGCCACAAGGTAGCGGGCATTACCCCCTAATTCTACCAAAGCAAAGATTGAGCCCAAGCATTAGCAGCCATGGACAGCTGTTTCGGCCTTGTTAGGCCTCATCAGCATGGCATAGCTAATGCTCAGGCTCAAGTACCCACATATCAATAAAACAGGCAATGAAAACGTAAAGCTTGTGGGATGTGGCTGTAGTGACAAGGAATACTTCACAAATTTACGTTTACGTTGAGCAAAATATCGGTTTCGGAAAATAATTGAACTGCGAGACACTGGCAAATCACGATATTTTGCGAAAACCGAGTTCAATAATAGTTTTATCATTCGATCACCGAGCTTGTTTTTCATAGTTATTTTCGTGAAGCGTGAAACGATCTGCCATTTTTCACTGAATTTGAAGAGCTTGGACGTGTGGACACAACTACGCATAAGCAGAATTTTATTTGCAGCAAAATCACAGTTGGACGGTAGTGCGCACGAGCAGACCATTATTTTTAGGCAGTTAGTTGTAGGTCACATGGTAGGCTCTGGGCCAATGAAGAGGAAGGGAAAAAGTATCGAATGTTATGCGTGTTATGCAGCTAGTCTTTGGTACGAGGTGCTATTCGCCCCCCACAACATTGACGAGCCCTTCAATAGTGTCTTGGATATGGAACAGTGGGGACAATGAACGAGAGCGAGTTCAGCAGTGGGGAAGGGGAGGGTAGATCATTTAAACATCCCTGCAGGGGAAGGTTCGGGAGTTGAGAGAGTTCGGAGTTAAAAGGACAGAAGCTCATGGTCGTCAACTCAGTTGGTTCAACTTTTAACTGCATATAGCAAAACTCGAATCCTAGCCTGCATTTATCTGAGTTGTTTTCCGCGATTTGATGTCATCTTTTGCTCGTTTCAGTTATTTGCCTCTGTTTGCGATAAGCGGAAACACCAGGCAGCAGTGATTGTTCTTATCGCTGCCATGTCGGTCCAAGGAATAATGAATCTGCAAGTACAATTTGTAAGTATTCTAAACTTAACACTCGGCCAAGAAAGGATTAAAAACATAATACTTAGCTCAAATGTGCTTTCAGTTTACTCGTTCATAATTGTTTTGGTGTTTACTAAACCAGCGGATAGCGAGGTATCATACACTTGAAAACCTTACTTCTGAGGAACTAGCGAAAAAACTCGCGCTCGAAACCCAGGACGATACCGGAAGGTGAATAACGTATGCTCTCCGGAGTTTGAGTTACAAGAAAGCCCATCTACTGGGTTGGTAAATGTAAAAATCGTGATGGTAGGTAAGTAACACCTTGCCCGTAATGCCACGCCCTTACTTTGCCTGATTGGAAACGACCTCTGTAAGCGACCGTATTTCGATCATCCTGTAGCACATGGTTAGTCAGTAGTCCTGCAGTAAGAAAGAGGTTGGTTGAGTTCCTGATGCCTTCTCGCTGTTTCTTGATGAGCATTCTGTCAGACCTGTAAACGAATCCAGCACTACGTTATCCTTAACTGGCCTAGTCCGTCTCATTATCTGAGCTATGTTTGCTCACCACGTACACTGCTAAACGAGTGCCAACGAAGTTCCAGTGATAACATGCCGTCATTTGCCAAGCATAAGTACATAAGGCGAACTGGGCGTAAACAACGATACAAGATATGGAGCACTTCGATTTTGTTTTGCATATCAAGTACTCATGCATATTCCGCAATTTCAAGCAGCCTGTTTGTTGCCTTCCTTTTGCTGCTTTGGTCAGTCCCCCTGTGTCGCACAAAAGTACGCTTGCAGAGAAATGCTTTCAAATAACATGTGTTTCGCGGCCTTTCTTTTTCTTTCTTTTTTTTTTTTATTTTTTACTTCAGGCTACACAAGGAGAATACAACAACCCAGAACAAGAAGAATTGGTGAGTAACATGTTAGTAATCAAAATGTTATTTCTCCCAGCAGTAATAGTGCACTTGCTAAGCGAACGGTAAGGAGAAAAACAAAGGCAGTTAAAAATAAAAAGAGGGTTGTTTTTGTTGTTGCTGTCGCTTGTGTGTTTGAGGTCACCAAATTTTCACACCTGACACTAAATGAAGAATGAGCAGAATCATAGGCGGAGAAAAGAATGGAAGATTTCCCTCAATTGCTTGGTATTTGAGGATATTACTAGAGTTGTCTGTTTGGAGCGAAATAGGAGTGCAATTGAAAGTGCCATATTGTGAAACTGTTTTACAGCAGCTTTATTGGAATTTTCTTTTGTGAATTTATGTTTGTTGGTCAGGTGGAGTGGATCAATACACAAACACCAAAGAGTAAGTTTCAATGTACTTTATGATTTTCACTTCAGATATAGCTTCAATTTTAGTAGTTTCTGTGTATTTTTTTCCGTTGTAAAAAATTATCAACAAGTTGTGGACGTTCCCCGTGGAAATCTCGATGGTGGTCGGACATTTAGGGAAAGTGATCGGAAAAATTCGTATCACTCTAGTCAGTAAGTCGTACAAATATGAGATAAATTTCCAGAAAATTCGAGGAAGGTACAATTTCTGAATGTTAAGTCCGCCCAATTTGAGTTTTAAAAGTGACAGGCTGTTATGAGTAATCCTGTAACTCTTCCAGGCCTCTATTTTCATTGTCTCTATGACCTGTAGCTTCTAGTCATCAAGGCTATGGGTATTGTTTGTGTTGTATCATTGTTGCATTCTCCAATCACAGACCACGTCTGGCAAGCTGCAGGCTCTTTCGCTGTTTTTGGCACGTTTTAAGTATTTCTGAATTCAATAGGTGCTGTCTTCGCTGGTGCTATGCCTACTATGGCTACGGTCAAACTCTGCACAGGAAGAGCGATTGTGAACCATCCTCATTATGAAGATGTTGGTATAAGGTAGCATACTTTCTGGCATTGCCTTAATAGCACACACGAGTCCGTGCTGGTGCGCACTTATCCTGATAACTGCAGCTTCATTCTATGATCCATTCTACAATTCCATAGCCTCCTACGCAGACGTCTTTGGGCTTGTCACGCCCAAAGACGTCTGCATAGGAGGCTAACAATTCCAGTGTACAATTTTTTAGTGTTCTTAGTGACCTGGCCTCCATTGGACAATTTTGTTTAGTGTTCTTATTGACCTAACGTTTAAGTGAAAACGAGGCTGAAGTTAAAGTTGACAACCTCACTGCTTTACAAAGATAGCATATTACTCTTATCCTAGCTGAATGTAACATTTGCTTAAAGTGCACCTAACCCAAAATATTTTTTTCGCTAAAATAAATCTTTGCACCTGTTCGAAACGCATTGTGCTTTTTTGACTTTTTATAGGCTGTAAAAGATTCGAATTCTAACCATCATCTGTTTCACGACCGAGTCAGAAGGGGCATGGGTCTATTCCCGTTTTGACGTCACAAACTGATTTGCATCGCGGTAAGTCTTTGTAAACATGTATGCAAAGCAGTTTGTGACGTCAAAGCGGGAATAACACAAGCCTCTTCTGACTCGGTCGTGAAAGAGACGATACTTAGTTTATCGTAAGTTTTGAAGCTTATAAAAATGTCCAAAACTGGAAATAAAGGCTACATGTTTTTGGAAAAGGTGAACAATTTTATATAGCGGAAGAAATATTTTGGAGTAGGTGCACTTTAAGAAAAGCGGTGGGTTTGAACCAAAACAAAGTCAACGCCAGCCTCGCTTCCACTCAAAAGCCATTTCAGTGAGAACACAGCAGTTACTGTAAAATAGGCCATTTCCGAATTACCTGTTGCCTCTTTTTCAAAGCGAGGCCTGGTGCACAACCATTCATATGAAAATGAGTTTAATTTGCATGTGAATGGAAACTAATTTTCATACGAAAAGATGAGCAGGACTCGCTTTGAAAAAGAGGCCAAATGAAATTCGGAAATGGCCCATTGGCTGTTGAAATTCTCGTTATACTCGATTACGAAATCATGTACTGGTATGATCCCTTTAAACTTCATACTATCACGACAGCGTTTCCTGTAAACACGTTTTGAATTTTTTTACTCGAGCTGGAACTTGCTAGTGTAAGCGGCCCCTTAGCTCTATTCGGAAGTTTGACAAATTTAATGAATGCTCTGTGAAGAACTGGGCTTATTGCTTGAACATTATCATCATCATCATCATCATCATCATCATCATCATCATCATCATCATCATCATCATCATCATCATCATCATCAATAATAACTATAATGAATATGTGAATGATCATCGCAGTCATGAACACTACTTAAGCGGTAGTGAAAATAAAGCCTAAAAAAAAAAAAAAATTCATGCTTTGAACCCACGACCTACCGCGTCGTGGGTTCGACTCCTGTACAAGCAGGATTTATTTTCACTACTGCTTAAGTAGTTTTCATAACTGCGATGATCATTCCCATCTTCATTCTTCAATCCGCAGTTCAGATATAGCAACAATAACAATAATAGTAACAACAATAGACACCAGTCCTGGCTTCCGCCTACATCTTGCTAGGCTTAGAGGACTGGTTATACTCCGCCTAGTGGATTTACGACCCATTGCAGCGGCAACCTGTACTGTGAGAAACTTGAACATCCTCATTATCATCATCATCGTCATCATCATCATAACAGGTTTTTGTTTTCCTCATTACAGGGAAAGGACTCATAAAGTGTACCAAATCTTTAGTCGTAAGCCGCCTGCTGTTGTCTGGGAAACTCTGAATTCAATGCAGGTCACTCATGTGATAGTTGACACGCAGTGGTGTAGGGGCAGACCAAAGTAAGTTTATTCTGACAGATTTCAGTCAATCCTATCGTTTTAATCCTGTTTCTCTCACTACGAATATTTATACGAATTGCCTCCATCTCCCGACAGACCTGGTTGCGGTATGGTAGACATCTGGGATCTGGAGGATGAAGAAAACCGCAATCGACCAAGCTGTTGTAACGTCCTGGAAATGGATCCGACGCCTTTTAAAAAGGTGTTTAGCAACCAGAAATATTACGTCTTTCAGCTTCATCACCGCTGATTAGCTTGGAAAATGTTTTAGGTTTAATAATTTGATCAAGAATAAAGATATATACATAGGCCTGTGCGTTGTTTCAGCGCATGATTCTCTGTAATGTCTTGTGTATTCACAGAGTTTTAATATTATGGAGAAGTAGGTGTCTGAAGATTGAAATAAAGTTATAACGCGTGATGAAAAGGCGTGGATATTTATTTTTCCTGTTTTTACAACTTGACAGTGAAATATTAATATCAATATGCGGAGCGTTTATGAGCTTGTGTGCCCAGTGAGCTCCCGTTTGTCTTGTTTGTGAAGCACAAGTAAGGGTGTTCACTGAACATTGCATGTCCGTTTGCTTCGTTCTTAATTACGTTACGAACACGGTCGTTCCACTTCAAGAGATCACAACGAATGGTTGACCCAAATATTTTAGGGTTTGAAACTAGTTCTTTGGAAGAATCAAGTTGGAGCCGGTATGCTGTAGACCAGCCTTGCAAGTCGGATATTGCTCATGCAACACTTAGGGACACCGTTTGAATTGAGGTACCACGAACATACTTCCAAGTGAGGGCGTTGGGTGGTTGCAAGCCATCTGTCATGAGGAAATCTTCAACCGAGGATAAATGCAATTTGACTCGCTGACGCACACCAGACGAAGAAACGTAAACCCCTTTTTTGAAAAGCAGCTCATGAACAACTTCACTGGATTCCCTTTCTTCAGGAATAAATCAAGGACCAAATTCTTAGGAGACAATGCAAGGAAATTAATAGTGGAAGAATCTTGCCTCAGATAAGGGAAGCATGATTAATAACGTACTCGAGTAGCATAATGAACAGCGCGTGGAGCGCAACCCGTTTCGTCAGTGGCTTCACCCAGGTGTGGACTATTGCTGGGGGCTTTGGGTCGAGCCTGAGAGATGTAGGACGTGTCTTTCTCTGCTCTTCCAAACATTGAGCATTTTTGAGACTGAGGTTTTGATTTTTACATGGCAACAAAAATCTCCCATCATTCAGAGACGGCTAGACTTTTGGTTGGTAAGTGACACTTTACAAGAAGATGTCGAAACAGTTGATATAATACCCTCGACAAAATCGGACCACTCTGCAATAACTGTAGCTCTTAATGGTATTGATGAAAGTAAAGGAGGACCAAGTTTTTGGAAATTTAATTCTACGCTAGTCAACGACAATGAGTATTGTCAGTTACTCGACGGAAATTTTAAAATGTGGCTTGAAGAATTTAAAGAAGTTATTGACAAGCGTGTCCTGTGGGATCTACTTAAATATAAAATACGACTTTTTACGATCGATTACAGTAAAATAAAAGCTCGAAGCAGAAGAGCCAACTTAATTGAAGTAGAAGGAGAATTACGTCGCTGCAAGGAAAAATGTGATGTCGAGCCATCAATTCAAAATGTTGAAGAACTGGAACGTATACAAGCTAATTATGATGAACTTTATGATTACATTACTCAAGGGGCTATTATACGTTCTCGGACAACTTGGTATGAAAAAGGTGAGAAAAACAAGTATATTTTGAACCTTGAAAAATCAAACAAGAAGAAGAGTTGTGTCAGGAAAATATACACCAGCGACGAAACACTGACGATTAATCCTAAAACAATTTTATCGGAGTTGGAGCTTTTTTACTCGAATTTATACAAAACTAAGAACGATGAGGAATCGGAAAGGAAATTGTCCTCTTTCCTGGATGACCTATCAGGTGTCCCAACGTTATCTGAAGAGCTGCGTTCGATATGATAACGTACAATGAATGTTTTTCTGTACTGCAATCATTTCAGAAGAATAAAACTCCTGGGAATGACGGTCTAACAGTTGAGTTTTACTCAGCCTTTTGGCCTTTAATTGGTAAATATCTAGTAGATTGTATCAACTATGTTCATGAGTTTGGCGAACTTTCCAACACCCCAAAACAAGCCATAATAACGCTAATTGAAAAAAAGGGGAAAGATAAAAGATTGATTAAAAATTTGCGCCCGATTTCGTTAATTAATTTGGACGCAAAAATAATATCTAAAGTATTAGCTAAACGTTTAGAAAAGGTTTTGCCATACATAATTCACGATAACCAGAATGTTTTTGTTAAAGGCAGATCAATCTTTGTTGATTGAAGAAATTCCAAACGATCCTAAAATTGAATTGGGTGACGGAAATTCAGTACCAATCCTCGACATCTTCTCCAAACAAATCTATGGAATCTTTTTGGGGAAGAAGCAAATTCCACCCACTGCAAAAAGAAAACTAACAGATAAATACCCTGATATAAATGTGAAATGGGATAAAGTTTACTCTTTACCTTTCCGTTCAACTTTGGAATCGAAGACTAGGGAGTTTCAGTACAAAATCTTGAATTGCATTGTCTATACAAATGAAAAGCTTTATCGAGTTGGCTTAGTTGCCTCCCCTAGTTGCACCTTTTGTCAAGAAACAGCAGAATCCATCGAGCATCTACTCTTTTCTTGCAAAGTATCCTCTGAATTCTGGAAATATGTTTTATCCTGGCTTAAAAGACAATGATATTTATATTGATACATTGAAGGAGTGGGAGATAATTTTTGGGAAGGTCGACATAAAAGACAGTTTTACTTTAATAAATCATTTATTATTAGTAACTAGGAAAATATTATATTTATTCTAAAAAGTGTCAGGATAGTCTACCGACGGTTCAGGGTTTTATTGCTCGGATTAAACTGATTTATAGAATTGAACTCCAAATTGCCAGAGGAAAAAATAAGCTTTCACAACACTTTATTAAATGGAGAAAACTTGTTGAAGTATTAACCTAGAAAGAGATGGTGGTGGAAAGAATATCAAATACAAGTGAGTTAATGAACAAGTATATTCATGTTTATGTTTCTTTAGCAGCTTGTATTATATGACCCATCAGTAAGTGATTTGTTCTTTTTCTGTTATTGTAGGTAATGTTTGTGCTTAGTTTACTCTAAGTATTACATGTATACAGTAATTAGTTTTCTTGTGTAATTTACCGAAAGTAGCCTATTGTATTTAATGTATTGTAAGTAAGTCTACTGTAAGTATTATATTGTGTTTAGTTTATTGTAATTATTATGTATTGCAAGTGAGTTTTTTTTTTGTAAGTTATGTATTGTAATATTTCATTGTATGTAATATATCGTTAAGCGTTAGGCAATTAATTTGTAACATATTATTTACATAATGTAGAAAAAAAAATAAAAAATTACAAAAAAAAAAAAGGTGTGGACTATGCTTATGAGTGCTTGAAAAGCAGTTCTTTAAGAAAATAATACACCTTTAAGCCTGGTTTTCATATGTCGGGAAAATTCCAGACGATCCGGGATTTCACTGTTTCCCGACCATCCCAGATTATGCCGGTTAATGAAAACTGGAGATCGTAGACATCCCGATCGTCTGAGATGGTCGGGGGAAAATCGGGAAGGTTTCTATTTTGCCGATGCGTCTCAGATTTCTGCGGTGATCGTTATCTCGGCATAAATCTGGGGCAGTCGGGAAATAGTGAAATCCCCCACCGTCTGGGATTTTCCCGACATATGAAAACCAGGCTTTAAGGCTGCTGAAAACCGCTGAGCGCACGTCTATTCATCTTTTTACCACAATTGCCAGTAATCTCGTAATCTTATTGGTTAATTTGCCGTTGTCGATAAGAGTCTAGACAACGCTGCTCGCGTCAACGTGTCGCGCAATGCCTTTTTTCAGCTTGCGCTCTGAAATTGACATTTTCTTTGACGCTGATATTGTGGTAAATTAACAAATCGAATGTAGTTTAGCGTTGTCCATACTCTTATCGACAGCGATATTCGTCATCCCAGTGGTCAAAATGTTGTGGACTCACGAGGCGTAGCAGTGGTCAGAATTTGTTGTGGAACTCACTCGGCTGCGCCTCGTGAGTCCACAACATTTTGACCACTGTGATTACGAATATCGTTGTCGATAAGAGTATGGACAACGCCAAACCACATTCGATTTGTTAATTTTCGTCTAATAACAGTTTTTTTCTTCACAAGATTGAGATTGTTTTTCTGAGGGAACACCAAATCCTATCTTCTAACCTGTTGATCACAAGTACGATCATCCAGGAAATTTTGATCCTTATCTCACACAATACAACAGGTTTTCATTGACTTTGCGATTTTGTACAGCTAGGAGTGGAGGGAAACAGCCCACACTTTAAATAGCATTTCTGCAAACATCTAGCCATTCAATTATATTTCATTCAATTTAATTTACTTTTCACTCACACCAAAAAATACGACAATTCCTATTACTGTAGGTCTAAAACCAGCAGGGTGAGAAGTGACTAGAATCCGTAAAGGAAAAAAGCGTCACATGGACACAAGGGAAAAATACAGCTTTAGCGTGAGAGGCGCCACGCAGCTCTCGGAACAGTTCACAGGATTGGCTGAGAAAACAATAAACAAACAACAGAAACAATGGACCCTAGCCCTGAAATAATGGAGCTGCGTGGTAATAAGAACCAATGAAATAAGAGGTTACTGAGAGGTGCGTGGCATCTGTAGCGTGAGTGATATATAATGGTAATTAAACTGAGTGGAGTGCAATTTGGTCTGAAATTAAAATCGAACGAGCGCGCAGCGCGAGTTTGATTTGAAATCGCAAGTATGATTTCAGACTAAATTGCATGACACGAAGTTCAATTACCACTTTATTACACTTTATTGATGAGTAGTATTAATGTAATACAAGCAGGGTATTGTAATGATATCTTGATGATATTGCCTTGAGTATAATATCTTCAAAAGATAGTAAACGATTTTTATGTTATCGGGACACGAAAAGTGCATTGCGATTGGTTACCAGATTATTCAGTTATCTTGCGAACATCATGTACCTCACTTAAGAATCAGGCTAAGAGAGTTAACTTGGCTAAGAAAGACGTATATATCAGTGAAAAATACAATTGTTTTAGTATATCTTACTTTTACCAAATGTCTAATATACTGAGTAAACCACGCTGGATAATATCCAACGAAATTACCATTCTCGTTTACGTCTCGATTACATAAGTGATGAAATGGCCTTCAAAGCCCAGTTTTTTAAATCATGATCAGCTTATTAGAGTGCTTTTCAATTGAGTGTCGTAAAACCAAAACCAAAGCAATTACTCCAGCCAATCACAACAAACGTAAGCAGTGCAATGAGCCAATCAGAATAAGAAGCAATTACAGGTAACCGGCGGAAAAATGCGCGCGTGCAAGTCACGATTGGTTTTGGTTTTCATTGGTTGAGAAAGTGGCGCGAGTTTTCCTGGCCAATCACAGAGGGAAGCAATGCAAAACCAAAGCAAAACCAGAATTACTTTGGACACTCAATTGAAAACCGCTCTAATGCAGAGCAAATGTATTGCAATATACATGTATCAAACTCGAGAAAGAGTGTTTCATCAGATATCCATACACTGGGAAGTGGGTTGAAAAAACGGGACACAGCAGAGTTTTGTTTGAGTCCGTTTGGATAGTTGATAAAACAGTCTTCTGCGTGTTGAATATGGATTCTCAAACCATTTATAATTCTTGGAGAAATTAAGGGCAAAGTTCACCAAATAAGAGGATAATTAGGATCACATACCCAAACATCCTTCACGGTAGTGATTTCCTTTGTTCTCTCGCATGAATTATTAAGGTGGCTCGCACCGGTTTCCAGCATTTTTCAGCACTTTATTTTGATGAATCATTGCTATCAATGTTTGTACATTGTTACCTTTATAGTGGTATCAAATAAATCCCCAATCATTGGTGAACAAGTTATGAAACTTTTTTTGACATAATGGGTCACCATAGCAACACTATTAACTGTTTAAAACACCCCTAGTTTTAGCTTTAAGCCACAATAACTCAAAAACGAGTTCGGTGACCCCCATTTTTTATTGTTGGGAAATAATTAGCATAATAATATACAACTTTTTGCAAAGTTAGAAAACAATTCTTCTAGGGGCTTCAAAACAATTCTTCTAGGGGCTTCAGAGCCACCTTAAATTTTCGAGGTTTTTAAGGTGGCTCTGAATCCATTGGTACATTTTTTTTAAACTTTGCAAAAAGTTGGATCTTGATGCGCTTATTAATTTTCAATAAAAAAATGGGGGTCACCGAGCTCGTTTTTGAGTTATTTTCGCTTAAAACCAAAATTAAGGACGTTTCTAACAGGTTATATTGTTACCATGGTAACCTATTTAGTGGAAAATTTTTGAATGACTTGTTCACCGACGATTTGGTTATTGTTTGATACCACTATAAAGCTAACAACTCATAAAGATTGGTAGTGATGATCTATCAAAGTACAAGAGGTGGAAAGTGCTAGAAACAGATGGGAGTCACCTTAATAAATTTGGGAATGGGTCCTTTGCAGCTGGTCAGTCACGTGGTACAAAAACGCCATGCTGGAGAGCAAGCAACGCACTGGGACAAGATAAACAAAGAAAATTACCATTTTAAATGATGTAAGCCCTTTGTTTGTCATGTCCCAGTGCGTTGCTTGCTCTCCAGCATGGCGTTTTTTGTACCACGTGACTGACCAGCTGCAAAGGGCCCATTATGTTTCCAGTTTTGTTACCTATCAGGCAATAGGAATATTTAAAAATGATTTTTGATTTTGTTCTGATTTACACTTTTCTCTATCTCAGTGTATAATGAACAAGCAAGCAAACTGAAATAAGCCAATTGACTTTTAACCGTATATGTTAACGACACAAAGCCCCGGGGCTGGAAATTACAAGCTATCAACTACTAGAACATCGTCTACGCAGTAAGGCTTGGTAAGGGCAACCTAGCTCCCAGGGCGTGAGAGAGGCGGGAAGAAAGGGAAACGCGCTGGGCACGAGGTTGTGGTAAAGAGTGAGGCTTAAAGGGAAGCAGAACTTCTTGCCATGCGAAATATTTTTGGATTTTCATCTGCTTCCCGACAATTACGAAATCCCAATTCCCGCCCTCTCCTTTCCCGCTTTCCTATCAGTTTTGAGTTCCCAACTGCCTCCTAACCCCCTGCCAAGCCCGTCCGCCCACCCCTTGTTTAAAAAATGCCTGACGCTGAAAAACTGCAGCAGCTCATAAATAGACTATAACAACAACACACAGATGTCTAAGTGGCAAAAATTTGACAGATACAGTGGACTGAGATCGTTCATTATGAGGAGGTCCAGGCGAGGACTGAGGGAAGTGGGAAAATTTATAGAAATATATCTTTTTGAAACACGGCCTTTCTGGATTAGGTCTAGCAGTCTATCGAGTGAATTTCATTTACCTGTTCTATGAGTAACTTTTATGGCTTACCAAATCGGTTGAAAATAGTGTGCCTTCTGTAAGCTGGGAAAACCCTTCCCCAGAACGTGTTCAACAGGGAATGCAAGATCTGACCTGACTTGTACAGAGGGTTTCCGAGAAGGTAGCTTTGATGGTTGATGATACAATTTTTTCTATATTACCGATTTCTTCGGTTAAGGTCACGCAGGACACTTGCTATGAATAAATTCATGAGCAAAATGTTTGAGGTAGGTGTTTCATTTTCAAGCTTCAATTCTTCTCTGAGTTTTGAGGGTCCATTTTGCGGAAATTTTACAAGGATCTTGCTGGTGGTGGAATTACATCACGATTGCCGTTTTATAAGCAGATCGTGATTTGCTTTTGACGGTTGACGCTTATCAAGAGGAAATTTCTACTACGAGTTAAAATTAATATTAACTTTTGTGTTCTTTAATGTTTCATTTAATGTAAACTAATTGGCAAGTTCTGAAGGTTGTTTTGCTCTTTCAGGGATAAAATCAAGTGAAACGTCAAAGAATGAGCAGGGAATGACGTTTTCCGGAAACATGTTATCCGGCAATGTAGTAAATCATTAATATTTTGAATCCGGAAGTGCTTCCAGACGGAATTCAGCTGTTATGAGGTCAATATAAGTGCAAATTAAGTGGAAAATACCATAAAGTGAGTATATTTGGGAACATGGAAACCGTTTACCGGTTAGGGGACCCTCTTTACAGCTACCCTAGAGTACTGAAACGTCCTCAGTTGTTCTTCCGAGTGTAGAATAGACCGCTAATCACGTGGTTCAGAACAGTTGAACTTGAATGAACATCGTGTCGTCCACAATGTAACGCCTTTCTTTAACTTCATTACGTGATATAAATTCACAGAAGCCGTAACCAAGTTTGTTCGAGTCTTCCGTTGGCCTCTTGAAGCAGACCATGTGCTTTTTAGGATCCGCTGTAAAGGATTTTACAATGTTTTCCCTCTGATTTACGTCCTCTTGCTGGTCAATCAACGTAATCGTCGCTGTTTTGCGGAAAGGCCAGGATAATATGGCATCGTATTCACCTTTCATTAAAACGAAGAATATGGAGAGATGGGTGTTTTCTCCAGTGTCCTGTCCTTTCACATTCAAGATTAGTCTGTATTTATACCCATGGTCGTAAACGTAAGAGGTCCTTATTATCGCTTCGTTTCCACTTTCGGCCTTTCTCAAGGCTTCTTTTAAGCCACTTATCTTCCATGTATGTATTCCCGGAAAGATCCCCATTCCACTTCCAACAGCAAAAGCCGTCTCTTCAAGTTTTCTTTTGGTCTCTTTGAGTTCCTCTCTTGTGTTGTTTAACAAGTATTCTGTGTTATTTAGCTTCCATTGGGTGTGGTATAGCAAGACTTCAGTCTTATTTAACTTCATACAAGCAAGGTCGAGGTGCAGTTTTGTGGCGGATTGAAGATGGAATTCAACCTCTTTCCGCTGAACCTAGGGATGAAATGACACAATTACCGATATAGAATCTCATTAGATATTATGAGAGCGGTAACCTTAGTGGACGTGTGAATCTCTGGTGATGACTGCACGACCTTACTAGTCGTTGAAAACCGTACGAATGACGGCGGTTGTATTTTAACGCAGCGTTTTGCTTTTGTTTCTCAGTTGTTTGTTTGCAGTTTCTTTTTTTTCGTACCAAAGACGCATATTATTTTCAGCAGACTGTTGAAGACTTCAAGTTAGGAGTAAGTCGCACTGAATTAACAAGAATTTTTTTCACACTGTTCTGCTTTTGCTCTTATACTCCACACCAGAAAAAGCTTTGTCAAAAGCAACGATTGATTAGTTGGTTGATTAAAAGATCGACTGATTGTTTATTGACTGACTGATTGACTGAATGGTTGATTGTTTTCATTTATTTCCAAACCCAGGTCTACTTCCTTTATTTGTACAAGTTGTAGAGCCCTCGTTCGGTACCACAAAACTTGGGTGCGGAAAGTTGACCCCTTTTGGCCTTTGGTCTATCCAGCGGTTTCAACGTGGCCTTCATAATATCCCTGCACCACAACGACGTCAGGATTAATTATTTAAACACGATAATAGTACAAAACCTAAACTGCCTTTTGAAACTTGGTTCAATGTTATCGAAGAAAAATTCGTACAGCTCTCTGCGACTAATGAGCAATGACATTGCTCTCAGTTATACTTTGGGGGCACGCTAGGAGCAAGCGTGCGTTTCTCAAAACTCCGGCCGGCGAACATTTCGAGCCCGACAAGTACTTTTCAACTTGGTTTATTGTCCAGTGGTATGACTGGATGTTTGAACAAACTAGCCCAATGTATTTCTCATTTTTATAGCTTGCTTTCTAAAACTATTCTTTAAACTATTAGAAATCGAATTTCTGGTATTGAACCTAGTGCACGTAAACTAGTTTTCGGACCCGAGACATTTTCGGGACTTTGGAGAAAGGCGCGCGTTATCATTGATACGTTTGCAATCAGAAGAAACATTTGAATTCATGTTAGAATTAGCAAGTCTTTTAATTTTAATATGAGGAAGGGGTGGAGGCGTCCTAAACGTTTGCTCCTCTATTCAGAGATTTAAACTGGGTCATCGAGGTCAGGTGATCATGAAGGTCGGCTTTATTTCAATACGCATGCATTGTTACCTTTTCTGCACAACCCATCTGCGCATACGGACAAGAAACAATGAACAAAGGACAATCCTTCTGAAGGTGGGCTGCAGCCTGTAGTGGAGAGGAAGTCGTGAGACTGTTTAATGGTGCTTTGTTTACGGTAAGCCCTTACAAGGATTGAAGATACAGGTAATGTGTGCAAAGAAGGAAGACTCGCACAATCGCGGTCCATGAATGCACAATAAACTTTTGAATTGGTTTCACATCAAATTAAATTGCTTGTGAGGATCTGTTCTTGAAGCAAATCTTACTCGAGCTCAGCTTTTCAAAGCAAATAATAATGTTTATTTTGTTTTCTTTGTCATTTCATTCTTAACTGAATTTTTGCAGTTAGCGAAGAACATTTCATACGGAAATGGTCGTAAATTTTTTGGAAGAGGTTCTAACCCACCGCCCAGTATAATTCAAGTATTTACGTGCTACCGGCGACGTAAGAGCAAACGGGATGATTTGGGTAAACGTCCCGGGAGGGGGATGGGTACAACCAGAAAAATTGGGTGGGGGTGTGCGGCACGCTTCCTGAAACCCTTACTCTATTTCAGACCAAACTCTGCGATTTCCCCTACCCCATTTCAGACCTGATCAAAAATTCGATACCCTATTTTGACTTATTTCACGTACACGGCTGGCGTAAACATATCAAAAGACAAAAAAGAAGGGCTTTTGTGGATGGTCTTATCGCCTAATGATGAAGAAGTAGCTTCTTCTAACAAACATACCCAACTCAAGACCAGAGTGCATAAACCATATCCTATTTCAGACCAAAATGTTCAAAATCGATACCCTATTTCTGACCAAAACGGCTGAAACACCATACCCTTTGGGGCCGCACATCCCTATACAGCCCATACAAAGGAGTACCCTCCCCCTGGGGGAGGGGGGGGGAGGTGTTGCGTTCACCTGTATTCTATACCGGTGACTTAAAGGTTTGTGCCATCAGGGTAAAGGCCCATCTATTTTTAATGAGCGAAGGTATATGTGTTTTCTTTCAAGGTTAACAAAAAACAAAAACAAAACAAACAAACAACACACCGTCAGGTGTAATGTCCAAGCAAATTATTGGAATGATGAATGATCATGAAACTAGAGAGATGTTTACTTACTAACCTCCTCTCTGGGGAGAACAGCTCCACAATTCGTTGAACAGTTCAAAGGGAATCTCCTACATTCAGTTTTATGAGCCTTTAAATGGAACAAAATTATGAATTTTTTGTAAAGATACTGTAATATCCTATTGAGAAAATAACACAAAGGCCACAGCTTCATTGATTATTACCGTGTTGGAGAATTAAACAAACAGACAAAAACAAGTCTTTAGAATTGTGGACTCTTAAATTGGCAACGAGGATAACTCAAGCAGACTCGACTAGAACGGCAGCTCACTTACAGTAATATGTACTTATTGACTGAGTGGGAGGGCCAGACGGGAAAATATTTGGCTCGAGGTCATGCCGTACGGACCGAGCGCAGCGAGGTCCGTGCGACATGACCTCATTGATTATCACCGTGTTGGAGAATTAAACAAACAAACAAAAACAAGTCTTTAGAATCGTGGACTCTAAAACTGGCAACGAGGATAACTCAAGCGGACTCGACTAGAACGGCAGCTCACTTACAGTAATATGTACTTATTGACTGACTGGGAGGGCCGGACGGGAGAATGTTTGGCTCGAGGTCATGCCGTACGGACCGAGCGCAGCGAGGTCCGTGCGACATGACCGAGACATGACCGAGTTTTATCATATGGCCTCTTTAGACTCTTCATTAGCGCGAAGAAGATTATTTTTTTTTACAAAAAAGTCGACAAATTTGCACAGAAAATTAATGTAATATGTTGTTTGTATTTTTTTTCTGGTTGTATTAATCAATTTACTGTACAAGGTTAGACGCGACGAAATCCTCTAAATTCTTATCCTTTGGGCCGTACGTGTTCCTAACAGGGCCGTACGGCTTTTTCCGGCCCTGCTCGCGCTAAGGTCGTACGGCCCTCATACGGGGATTTTCTCAATAGTTTCACAATGAAGCGCGCGCGGGGCCGTACGGGTCATATGATAATACCTTGGATCGACTAAATTGGCTAAAGGATGGAAAATCATGTACAGTGTCTCAAAACCACCTGCCCTGGTCGCCGTTATTAGAGTAAGACGGGAAATTCAGAATTATAAGAGAAATTAATTTAAGCAATAATATACACTCGTCGAAAGAATACTTCGAAGAAAGGAAAAGATTACACGGAACGATTTCACCCAAAAGTAAACAAGACCTGAGAAATTTACATGTTCAGAAATGCTACTCAGAATTCAGGTGAATTGCCTGATTCTTACTGCACAAGGCTCAGGAAGCCTGGCTCAGACATGTGATTTTACTAACGAAGACGAAAAAACAAGTAACACATTGTCGTGTCCTGTTTATCTACACGATTACGCCGAAGAGCTCTTCGAGAAGACATGGATCTCAAAAGTTCTATACGACTATGGCCGGGGTCTAGAAATGCATCGAGGAAAAGCAAAAGTATTGGAAGTCCAAAGAGTAAAAGAAGGAAAGCGACCGCCTGAATAAGCAAGAGGTGCATGTTATAATACAGGTGTGGGGTAAATTACCCTCACAAAGGACGACCTTGTCCAGCATTGAATGAAACCTGCAAGCACCGTCACAAGAAAGGCCATTTTACCAAAAGTATCTAGAAGAAGATTAAATTTCAGCAAATTTAATACAGTGTATGAAAGAGATGGTGACGCGTGCACCGATGAAGAATACTGTACACATACCGTATCACTCTCCATTCCATGATGGGGTAAGACAGTGAAATCAGTGTTTGATCGACTCAGGAGGAGGAGGAATGCCATTCACACATGTTCATTCAATCAGCTGGAAAACGTTCACATTTCACCTATCTCAAAGAAGATTTATGGCTATAGATCTACCAAGCCCTCAGTCACCATTCGTTGTCAACCGAAGTCAAGTCGAGAATGACCCATATCGAAGGCCACGCAATTCTGTATTGTTGATGGCTGTGATGGAAATCTGATAGGCTGTGAGACGGGAACTGACCTAGGACTGCTGCACATAATAAACAATGTCTCGACACCCACAGTTGATAACATCATGGAGGACTACAAAGACTGCTTTGAAGGGCTGGGGAAGATGAAACGCAAAACTGCAAAATTACATGTTGATGACAGCGTTAAACAACTAGCCCAGAAATACCGCAGACTATCATTTCACATCCGCGACCAAGTCGAGGCTGGCCTCTGGAGGAACTTGACATAATAGAGAAAGCTAAAGATCCAACCCCTGGGTCTCCCGATAGTGGTAGCCCAAAGAAGACAAATACGAATATGTGTGGATATGAGAGTGACAAATCAGGCCATTGAACGTGAACTATATCCAGTGCCCACTGTAAAAGACCTGATAGTTGATCTGAATGTAAAACCTGTCTTTAGCAAGATAGACTTAAATCAATGATATCACCAACTTGAGCTAGAGGAAAACTGCCGAAGCATTACTACTTTTGCTACAAACACTAACCTGTTTCGTTACAAGCTGCGCAATTTTGGAATCAACTCAGAAATCCATAGAAGAAATACTACAAGGAATCGAAGGCGTTGGAAACATATCTGACGACACTATAGTGTTCGGCAATAGCCAAGCCGATCATGATGATGCTTTACGAGCTGTTCTTCAGAGAATGAGAATCCTCATAAGTGCCTTTTCAACCAATCATCTATTGACTTTTTTTGGTTATCACTTCTCTACAGAAGGCACCAGTGCACATGATAAGAACACATAAGAACGTTTCGTCCCACATCAATGCCAGTCCTCCCAGGAATGCCCGCACTGAAGAACATAGTTTTCTTGGTCTGGCCTGGGCCAGTACCTCGCACTTTTTATCCGTCAACTCACACACTAAATATAATGCCAACTGGGTGTGGGTACCAGAACAGCAACATGCATTTGTTTGCCTCAAGGCTCGAAGGACAACCCCAGAAATCATGAAGTACTTCAATCCCTCATTTAAAACAGAGCTGATTCTTGATGCCAGCCCAGTTGGACTGGGAGCAATTCTTACACAAGTGACAGCACATGGAGGAGCAAATATTGTAGCCTATGCAAGTACAGTCGTTTACTCACTGATTGTGAAAGCCGCTACAGCCAAACGAAAGAGAGTCCCTTGCAGTAGTCTGGGGAATTGAACTCTTTCACCTGCACCTCTATGGATTATCCTTTCAAGTTATCACAAACCACAAACCGTTGGAGACGATCTTCAACAATACCACTTGTAAAGCGACTGCGCAACTTGAGTGATTACAGCTGCGCCTACAGCCATACTAAACCAAAGTTATTTACAAGCCAGGAGCAGCCACCCCAGTGATTACATAAGTCGTCACCCTGATCCCAAGCAGTCACAGAACCCCAGCCATTTATCAAGAGTTGATGCCTATATCAACTTTGTAACCACCAATGCTGTGCCCCCCGCCGTTACCCTTCAAGAAGTCAAAGATACCACAGCAGCTGATGAAACATTGCAGAGTCTGGCAAGGGTTATAACAAATCAAACAGATAAAAGGTGGCACTAGGTTGGAAAATATGTCAGTCAGTTCTAACAGATCAAACGAGAACCGTCAACAAAACCAGTGATTACTCAACTTGAAAGTATCTTTGCCAGACAAGGGATCCCTGAAGAAGTCAGGTCCACCATTCAACAGCGAAAGTTTTCAAATGTTTTCCACTCAGCTTGGTTTCAAGCATCGTAGAGTGACTACTGTATGGCCCAAAGCCAATGAGGGGGCTGAGAAACTTATGAAGACACCAGAGAAATCGGTTAGGACAACCGTCATTCAGGTCATTCAAGGCAAGAACTGGAGGCAAGAATTGTTCAACTTTCTTCGACAATATACAGGTCAACTCCTCATAGCCCCACAGGAAAGTCTCCTTCAGACTTGCTGAATGGACGAAAACTCAATTCCACAATGCCTCGGGTACAGTATGAAGATCAGACAAACTGATGCCAAAAGAAATGAGAACATAAAAGAGTGTGTTGACAAATGCAGTCACGCAAAGAGCACAGACCTAAATATTGCTGACAAAGTGTTGATAAAACAGCCAAAGCATATATCATTCAAGCCCGGGCTACTGGAACAGAACTGGAGACCGAAGATAAGAAGGGAAGCATGATTACAGCTCAAAACGCAGAACATAATGTAACAAGAAATGCATCATTCTTTAAAAAGCTGCCTTCCAACACACCTGTACTACCCGTTCCAACTAATGAATAAGAACAGTCTACACCCCTAATGGAGGCAGCTGAAGCAGTTGAACCAGTCACACCATCTGAACCAGGTGAACCGGTTGAACTAGTTGAACCCTTCGCAGATCAGCAAGAGCAAGAAGAGTGCCTGAATATTTCAAAGAATATATTACTTAGACATTGTTTGGAGCCTACAAGAAAGGACTATGTTACTTGAACATTATTTGGACTATTATGTTGAGTTATTTTTTTCGACATTTTACCTGACTCATTATTCAGAGGAAAAGTGGAATTTAGTGTCATTGTTTTGCGTTACTGTCATGTGCACTGAAGAGTGTATGAAAAAGGATTATTACCGTGTTGGAGAATTAATTCCGTCGACCGGTTAGCGCAGTGGTAGAGCACCGGACTACCGTGCGGGAGGTCGCGGGTTCAAACCCCGGCCGGACCAACACTCAGGGTATTTAAATAATTGAGGAGAAAGTGCTGCCTTTGTAATGACATCTACAAACGGTTAGACTTTCTAGTCTTCTCGGATAAGGACGATAAACCGTAGGCCCCGTCTCACAACTCTTCATAATTCTCTGATTCTGTGGGACGTAAAAGAACCACTAGGGACGTAACAAAACTCTGGCAGTGACCACCCCTAGTGTCTGTCTTAATTTGATATTGAAATTACGGGGGCACTCATAACTCAACTTCAATAATTGTAAACTGCGTTATAAGCAGTCTGGTAAAGTCTCCCGGCCAGTGTTGTAATGCGCATTTGAATATTGCATAGAAAATGCGCAATATAAATGTGATATATTATTATTGATATATTAAAGAAACAAAAGCAAGTCTTTATGATAGAACAATAGAATATTCGGAAATCAACTCGGAACGTGACTGTCGGGACTCCGATCCTCGGAGGGTAAACATTGATCACACGTACGCTGATAATAATAATAATAATAACAACTTTATTGAAGTGTCGATGTATTTAGTATTTACTACTAATTGGGGACACAACAAGTGAAAGGACATTTTACATCATAAGACCAAGATTTTGGTCGCCTGTTTTAAGACATGTATCATCGTGTTAACTTCGGAAACTCGTAAAAATAAACATAAATTACAGCAGTTTTCAGAACGTACTTCGAATGAAAGGTTGTACATTTTTGCAAAAACCACAGGTATGATCATTGTTTACTGTCGGCCGAACGCCCGTAGCATAGGTCGAGAAAGCTAAACAGCGACAAGAAGAATTAGAAGAGAATCACTAAATACAGACCTTCGACTAATTCTTAAACAAGAGGCCATGTTGGCCTTTACTCGGCCTTCGCGCAAAAGGCAAATATAAATTGCAATTTGCTTCTTCACTGATTCACCTTAGTGTCACCTGCACGGTTGTAAAATTATGACAAAGTCAGGGGCACCCAACGACAAGTTTCGGTAGATATCTGTTCGGTGGAGGGTAATTCACCTTGCGCTTTCGGCGTCGATTAAAGAGTGCACTCGGATTTTCGTAACTAAAACGTGGCCTAAAAGATTCGCAATGGGAAAATCATAGCCCCTGAGGTTTTCGGAAGGGTCGTAATTGCTGTTTTTGGCAGTCAAATACGTCATCTAGCATTTTCGGAAAGAAAATAGTTCCCTAGAACAGCTTGCATTTTCTCAAAGGAAGATTTTGTTCCCTAATATTTTCGGGTAATTAAAATTTCAGCTAGGGAATCCGAACAGATGAACTTCTTCTAGCTTATAAAAACATCGCTTTAAACAGACTTCAAACACCATAAGGTATTTAAAAATGCCTGACTACAGCTTTTGGTTGATTTGGCTCGTTGGGTGCCCCTGACAAAGTTAGAATAACAAGATCTTAATTCCTTTCCATATTTTATTTTCTCTATTGCATCACGTTCATCATGGGCAGATAGTAGCACTGCCTTCTCTAATACAACGCATTCTTCAACTACAGTGAAAACTGCTTGTGTTATGGATGTCTAGAAAACGATGACCAAAAACACGACGGCATAGAAACCGACTATAGAAGTAGAAAACGATGACCCATAATAACAATGAATGATTAGTGGCTTTTGTCTGCTTTTGATCCCAGGAGTTTGTTTCCTCATATAGGTCCGCTAGCTTGCACTTAAGACCATTACAGAATGCAAGATTTTTTGGCATAAAAATTACTGGAATCTCGGTGAACTGTGAGGAGAAAAAATATTCAGCAGGGTGAAACCGTTTGCTGAAATACGTCACTTGAAACAGAGACATTGCTAAAGAGAGTAAGGTTTCTGCAGCCAGTTCTATAGGTGGATTTCACGTCACGCAATTTAAAAATATAATCGCTTATCATTCAAAAAGAATGTCAAGAAATTGAGATATTGTACAAAAATAGTAAATAAACTACCCGTAAAAGTCTCAGGAGTGTGTGATATCCCGTACTTGAGTTATTCAGCAAAATGTACCCCTCAAAATTACAGCGGCTTAGTATGTAGAAGCCACGGGCACGATTAAAATAAATGCGGAGCATTTCCAAGGGGGAACGCGAACCCTCAGAGCCAACTTGTTTGACAACACCTGTGCAGCCGGCCCATCGTTGGCCCGAGTCCGGTTCAGCAGATGACTAGCCCGAGGCCAACTCGAACTATTAGACTACCCAAACGATTTGATGATTATGAACTGTCAAAAGGGTGACTGAACACTGTTATTTGGGGACCTGTTGGTAGCTGAACTTTGCATCTTACCGAACTGAACTTTGTTTCATGTTATAGCATTTAAGCTTGTGCTCCTGTTATATTTTTTGTTGGAGTTTTATTCATTGCAATAGCATGCTGTATTGTTATCCTTCAAAAAAAAAAAAAAAAACCTGGAGGGATGTAGTGTACACTGTATTAGACCGGAAGTTTAGCGGAAACCATTTCCGGGTTTCCCAGGATGCATAGTGGGGTTCGTTGTAAAAAGTGTGTGTGTTCAGGGAAGCCATATTGTGTTAGCGTTGGGCATTGTGTTCATCCTGTAACATCGAGGCAGCTACAATCTTGGACAAAACTGTTGAGAAAACATAAGCTTAGAAACCTTTGTACGCGCAAACAGTGATCAACTAAGTTTCAAAGCCCCCCTCCCCCCAATTCAATGTTGTCTGCGCCTCCTAACCGTTTCCCTGACAATGGTGGCTTCCAAAATTCAACATTGGAAAGGGGGAGGGGGGGGGGAGGGGGGAGGGGGAGGGGGGAAGGGAAGTTACTTTAGGGATATTGTTGACTCACACATATTGGAGAAGGATTTTTTGGCCCTAGGAGGCCTATTTTCTCAAGTAGTTTCGTCCAAGATTGTAGCCATTAAAGGACGAGATTTCACAGTAGCTGCGAATAACCCGTGTTGGGCCCTATGAAATCTAAGGAAATTTTGGTTAGACCTCAAAATAAAGTCTTGATAGATTGCATTACACCCAAATTCACGCAGTTAAGAAATTATAAATTTAGAAAAATTCGAACAGAAACATTTTTAGGAGACTCATGCAAATATCCGTTAATTCTTTTTGATGGGCTACATTCATAAGGTCCAATCGAGGGAATGTATATTATTGAGAATATTCTCGGTATAAACGAATTTGATTCCTTGCCACAGACAATCTTTCAGATGTTTACTGGCTGCGACTCACTGTAATCCCGTATAAGTTGTAATCAGGCGTACTCACACTGAGCGTAAAATTTTTAAATGAAGTGTAGATGACTCTTTTGTTCTTATTTCTTCAAACTACGGCTTCGATTAGTCTTCCGGAGTCTGGAATAAATGCAATTGAAAACAATTTGACTTCAGTCCTGAATGCTCTCTCTCGTTATTTACATTTTTTATTGTTAAGAATGGACGACTTACCGAAGTTCTTTGTTACCTTATACCTGTGTTATATCGCAGCTATACAGAAGTTTGTTGAGTGGGTCCGAAAGAAGCTGCTTTAACAGACACTAGCACAAGGGTATATATACAAATTATGTTAAACGCAGTCACAAGCACAAAACTCGGTCTTCCCAGCGATTGCGTTTCTCAGTATTTGTCAAGAGAAGAACAGTTTAAACAACAGCGCCTCCTAGCAAGGTACATGGAGTACGTTTACTATCTCCACAACGAGGCACAGCATTCTAATAGCTTCCCCACGTATAAAATGAGTAAGGATTTCATTCTAACCTTTCGAAGTGTGCATTGAGGCATTGATTGCAAAATCTGTGGCCACATTTCGTTAGGATTGGCTCTTTAAGTGGTAACTGGCATATTGCACATTGCAAATCTTCCTCAACTGCGTCAACAAACTCGTCATCGTATCCTCCAAGCGAAGGATTTCCTCGAGCTTCCGCCATCGTTTTAGCACACCGCACCCAACTGCAACACGATCAAAGCGAAAGCGATCTATTTGTCATTCTTGGTCATGCATGGATGACCTGGAAATTCTATTTATATATTATGCCAATAACGGTCTCTTTGCGTCACGCTTTACCTGCGTGGAGGTCGCTTCCCATAGTTCCGTTTTTCTCAGAAAAATAAGGGAAGTCGAATTGATACCAGGGACAATAAGCTTAACAACAGCCAACATATAATAATAATAATAATAATAATAATAATAATAATAATAATAATAATAATAATAATAATAATAATAATAATAATAATAATAATAATAATAATAATAACAACAATAATATATCACATTTATATTGCGCATTTTCTATGCAATATTCAAATGCGCATTACAACATTGGCCGGCGGGACTTTGCCAGACTGCTTATAACGCATTTTACAATGAATGAAGTTGAGTTATGAGTGCCCCCGTAATGTCAATATCAAATTAAGACAGACACTAGGGGTGGTCACTGCCAGAGTTTTGTTACGTCCCTAGTGGTTCTTTTACGTCCTACAGAATCAGAGAATTATGAAGAGTTGTGAGACGGGGCCTACGGTTTATCGTCCTTATCCGAGAAGACTAGAAAGTCTAACCGTTTGTAGATGTGTGAATGATATATGAAATGAATCATATCGTTTGTAGATGTCATTACAAAGGCAGCACTTTCTCCTCAATTATTTAAAGACCCTGAGTGTTTGTCCGGCCGGGGTTTGAACCCGTGACCTCCCGCACGGTAGTCCGGTGCTCTACCATTGAGCTAACCGGTCGGCGGCGAGCAGACAGAAAAAACCTTTTCTTTGCATATTTCAAAATAACGCTGTTTGTCTTCATAAGGTTGAAACCTCAACTTACCAGAATTGTTGAGTAAAATCAGATATATTTTCTGTGATCGGAAATGGTTTGACAACTTTTCCAGGCATATTTGTTTAACCTAACACAAACCGATCTCTCAGGCTGAAAATTTAAGGACAGAATCTATTCCCCCAATTTTCGGGCTGATATGTGCTTTACGAAAATTAAAGGTATACTGCCATCAGATCGCACTTTTTACAACAGATTTGGTGTAAAACTACGCGTTAAATGTCGACACTGTGAACCTACCCTTGCGAAATAACTTTGAGAATTCCTAAGAATTTCCTAGGAATTCCTAGGAATGAGAGGTGTGAATTTTCACGGTAAATTCGGACTTGGAATTCCTAGGAATTCCTAGGAATTCCCAGTTAAAATAGTGCTTGTTCTCAATTCCCAGAAATTCCAAGGCCATATTGAACAGGACTTGGAATTCCTAGGAATTCCTAGGAATTCCCAGCTTTGCTGTTAGAAGTGCTTAGGTTCCAAGTTCCTAGAAATTCCCAGAAATTCCAAGTCAGACATCGTATCCAAAAATATATCCCAGAATTAAACCGTGAATTTTAAGCACTTCTCCTAAGCATCTAAGACCATGTTAAAATAAGTCCTTTAGTGATGAAAGCAAAGGATGAGACTGATTTGAAGTTGTCCAAAAAATTTTTATTTACAATGAGCAGACAAATCACTTCGAATCATTAAACTACATAGGCCAACGGGATTTGTTTTTTCCAAAGTTTTACGTACACAGTATCGGGTAAAGTTAAGCGTAGTTGTCTGAAACATACTAATATTATTGTCAAACATTAAAAAATGTAAAAAGTTATGTTACAAACTTGTGCATTCAAGGGAAAGCCGATCTTGATTCTCAAATTTACACGAACTGGAACAAGATGAAAGGAAAAACGGCAAACAGTGGACTTAGCTTATTGATTTAATTTTTTGGTGCTGTTCAGGGAGCTTCCTTTGCTGTCCGCGGATGAGGTGATGTCAACAATGTCCTGCTCCAGCAGTTCTGTCTGAAACAAAAATAAGATTTCGTCAGTGATCATTAGCAAATTACATGTAGCGTCATTCATTCACTAGAGTACTCAAGATAATTTATTAGACCTAGCGAATAACTGGCCTAAAGTTAACTCGATCTGCAGTTTTACAACCGTTAAATACTGACGATTCAAAGATCTCAAGATACGAACGTCCGCGGCCGCGATGGATTAGACTTTGCCGCCGACGGCTGTTCAAGGAGCACTCTGTTACGCGATGATTTTGTTCTTTCAAGCTTTACTATGCTGTTGACAAGTTACGGGCTTTTATAACTTAAGAACTGTTCCTATTTGTAATAAAAGTGACAGAGTATTTACTTACCAAACACTTTCAAAATTCCTGCTTTTAATATAAATGGCTTGCCTGCCGCTATTAAATCGCGTGCCGGCTGATACATCCACGGTGATGCCTTCATTTCGTTCAACATCGGCGTCACAAACTTCAGTCTCTCATTTACTACAATAACGCTGTTGTTATTCTCCTTCTAAACCACTCAAAAACCCATCTTCACGAACAATTATTCGCACTCTAGACCAAACGAAAAGAGTATTCAAACATGGGCGCCAAGAGGGAATGAATAGAAGTTCTTTGTTCAGTAAAAGCATGAGGATAGTCACGTGAAAATCCGCACACTATCATTGGCTGTTGCTGTGTAACATCCGCTGGACTGCTTGACTGGGGGCTTCAAGGGAAACACGCTCTGTTCGCTCTCCAAGCGAATTATTCAGATCTCGGGGATGTGAATCCAATTTCTGGCGAAGATTTTGACGAAAACACACTTTAGGAAGAGATGCATCTTCTGTTCAGTGTAAAACATCCTTTAGATGTTTGTTGTCGATCGTTATCAAGGAAGCAAAGAGTCGAATGAGTTGGTGAAGGTGAGAAAAATCCGTCGTTAACTCTCGAGCTCGCTTTTACGTCCATTCCATTTCAAAGAACACGCAAGTTTCATGAGCTTTAATTAATTCGGAAAAGGCACTGAGTAAATGCATGACTAAGGATTGTATTATATATATTTTATGTAATTGTCTGTTTGTCTTTATTAGGGCTATGTTGTGTTTAGTAGCACTTTGTTTAGGCTTAGTCATAAATGTGACTCCTTGAAAGAATTAAAGTCTTGATCTTAAAGAATCAAAACTTTGCAGTCTTTTTTAACTAAAGTGGTGGAACTTTAAATTGATGTTGATTGACCTCCTAATTCTCAAATTTGCATTTTGATGTCTCAGTTTACCATTAATTCCCAGACATTCCCAGCAATTCCAAACGCGATTTCTGTTTAGTCTTGGAATTTTTGGGAATTCCTAGGAATTCCAAGTTATTCCCAACTGGATAAGTAAACATTCCCAGATATTCTAAGAAATTCCAAGCCGTTCGCTTTATCCTAATTTGCATGACTTGGAATTGTTTGGAATTCCTAGGAATTCCAAGTTTTCTGGGAATCAATTTCGGAAGGGTTAAGTAATGTAATGCGGCAAGCTCTGCCGTGCTGCTACAGTGCCACAGAATTCATGACTCAAAAGTACACTGTCGAGCTGTCCGTCAAGTGCATGCCGAAGTAATTCGCGTCGATCTTGTATTTATCTTGTTAGTTTGGCCGAAGGCACAAAGTACTAATCTGGGTCCAGTTGCTCGAAGCATTGTTAGCGCTAACTAGGGTTAAATTAATACATCTTAATCAATGGTTAGCGCTAATCATGGTACGAGCAACTCAGCCCTGGGCTTCATCTACTTCTACATTTATTAAGTTGGTAAAATCCGTTGGACATCGCACCAACTATTTAAAGAAACGATCATAAAATATATACAATGCTTGGATAAGAATTAACAAATAAACTAGCTAATACATATATAAAAATAAGTGAATCGTAATATAGAGTAAAAATTATGAAAACACACATGTTGTCGCTCCTGGACGGGATGACACGACTTTCACGCGCTTCGTTAATAATCGTTCAGATTGTATTTTTAATTAGTCTTTTCTGTAGAAAAGGTCACAAGGTTGGTGAGTTTGACTACAATGTTAGTGTGCATGGGCAGATAGCTGAATTATCTTGTGGAAGGGAGCTATCAAGTGCTGTTCTTATGCGAAATCAATTGACGAAGCGGTCCGCCACTACTACGTTCGGTAATTATCTAAAGGCAAGTGCTTTTCTACGCTTCACTAGAGACCTCCTGTTCGTTAATGTTCTTATTTTATGTGGATATTGCTCAAAACCCTGGACCTGGCACGGCCAGCCGCGGTGTGGGCTTGAAAGTCTGCCATTGGAAGATTCAGCATCTTACTGATAGCAAAGTGGAGGAGATTAGGGTCAAGTTGACAACCTCAAACAATGAAGAAGATAAGCCTGATATTTTGATCTTAACTGAAACATTTTGTTCAGCGTAGGTGCCTGACTCGTTTTATTCTACTCCTGGATTCCGGATACATCGTAAAGATAGAATCGGGAGATCTGGTGGCGGGATTCTTGCCTTTGTAAACAGCTCTCTACAAGTCAAACGGCGCGAAGACCTCGAAGAAACCGATTTAGAGTGTTTGTGGCTTGAGACCTACACTTTCAAGTCGAAGCGCCCCCTATTTATTGCCGATGTCTACCGTCCTCCTTCATATAAAGCGGCTGACGATAAGAGACTTGGAAAGAATATTGAGAACGCACATCTGCTGAACAGAGAAATCATTATTTTAGGCTACTTTAATACTGATTTCTGATGCGCAAAGTCCAGAATCACTCTGTTGTAAAAACATTGCGTAATTACCCGGGCTGCGCGCGTCTCGCGCGGCGCCCGGGTCTAGATCTACCGACGGTTCTCGAATTCTTTTTCGTCGTCCAGTATCATCCGCAAATGGCACTTCCGGCGTTTCTGCGCAAGCGCTAACTATTTTTAACAACAGTGATGCGTGTTGTCACGTATGGGGAAATGTCGATTCATCTTGTGGCTTTTGAAGTCTGAACAAACAATATGTTAAGAGAAGTGTCTATGCGAATGTTTGGAAGTTCAACGGCGAGAAGAAAGTTTTTAACATGAGTAAACTTAACGGCAGATGGACTGCTGTGTTTCCCCGTGTCTGCTTCAGTAGACAGCGAGTAGTCTCTAATTTTGGCGACGGATTGTGGGGGCACGTGCGCGCGCGAAGTTGCGAGGAGACGCGACGCGAGGGGAGCGCCAAAAATTAGAGACTACAGACAAAGGGAGTTTGACCTTTCACGGCCGAGTGATTCGAGTGTAAATCTCATATCAACAGCAAGAATGATGCCTGTTGTCACGTATCGGAAAACGTCGATTCACCTTGTGTTTTTGAAGTCTGAACAACTAATATGTTAAGACAAGTGTCTATACGAATGTTTGCAAGTTCAACAGCGAGAAGAAAGCTTTTAACATGACCAAAATTTAACTCCAGATGGACTGCCGTGTTCCCGTATCCGCTCCATTGAGATGTACATTTTGTTGAATAACTCAAGTACGGGATATCATACACCCCTGAAACTTTGACAGGTAGTTAATTTACTATTTTAATTTCTGGACTTTAATTTTTGAATGATAAGCGATTAGTTTTTACAAATGTACTAGCGTCCCTTGGAACTGTCCAGAAACGTTCCTTTCTTGTGTTTCAAATGACCTTGGATTGACGTATTTGTAAACAGTTTCACTCTGCTAATTAATTTTCTACTCACATTTCACCGAGACTCCATTCACATTTATACGAAAAAATCCTACATCGTTCGATAAGCGTTTCCTTTCTCAAACAATTATCCATCGAAGCGAAAACAAGTGTGCTTAGTTTTTTTTTGGAATCAATACACTATTTTTATCACCTTGCATAATGATAAACCTCTGTGGCCTAACGGTCATTGTTCCTGCCTGCGACGCAGCCAACCCGGGTTCGATGTCTGTTAGTGGTATATATCACGGGCTTTATTTTTTCTGTTTCTCTTTTTCTTGTTCTTTTAGAAATATTTTTTACAAGTGTTATAATTATTGTTCTCAATGGTTGAGCTGTATTTTAGAGGAATATATTTGATAGGGGTCTAAAGAAATAGACTCCAACACAAGCTAAACACAATGCGTCCGATGTAAGAAAGACAGACTTCCCTCTATTCTTTTGTTTAGCACTAAGTTAGGGATACAATACTGTTTTTTGCAAGCCCGGGTTTAGGCTAATTGTAGCCTCTTGTTTGAATATGTTCCAACTTGTGCATAAAATCACCAGGCCCGTGTCAAAAACTTGTCTTGACCACATTTGGTGTACTCACCCGGAGCGGCGTCACAATGCGAGGGTTAAGTCCTCTGGAATATCTGATCACCTCCCAGTTATTGTCACAAGGAAATTCACTAGATGCCCAAAGAGCAATAAAGGTCAACATATGACGATAACTTATCGGGACATAAAAGGTCTTAACAAAGAGAAATTTGTCTCATCGCTGCAGGAGGCCCCCTGGGACTGTGCCTTTGTGTTCGAGGATACCAATGATGTTGTTGACACCTGGTTTAACGTGTTTAATGACATTATCGATGAACACCTCCCTCTCAAACAAAAGAGAGTAAAGCGCAATGTTCAGCCTAAATGGTTTAACACTGAAATCCTGCAAGAGATAAAGGCTCGGGACAAACTTCTCAGCAAAGCTAGGAAAAGCCAAGCTGCAAGGGATTGGAATGCATTTAAGCGAGCGAAGAACACAGTGACCCAACTTATAAGGAGTATAAAACAATCTTACTTCAAAGATAAAGTCACTGAAAACAGGAACAATTCCAGGAAACGCTGGAAGTTAATCAAGTGTCTATCGAATGATGACAAAGAGGCTGAAAGTGGAATAAAGGCACTTGTTGAAAACGAGACAAATATCTCGGATAAGCAAAGCATTGCTGAGATACTAAACTCGTTTTTTGTCGATCAACCGAAGAAACTGGTTGCAGCGCTTGGGTTTAGCTCGTTGAACGTCATCTCAACGACGACTACTATCAGACAAGGCATTGGTGCATTTGACCTCCCAAGAATAACTCAGAAGAGGGTTGTAGAGTTGCTGTTATCTATTCCAACCCATAAGGCCACCGGAGACGACGGCATCAGTGCCAAAATACTTAGAATTGCTGCTCCAGCAACTGCACCATCGCTGACGAAGTTATTGAATTACTGCCTGTCTGCACAGACTTTCCCTACTATCTGGAAGATCGCAAAAGTCACCCCTGTTTTTAAAGGAAACGGCAGTAGGAATGATAAGAACAACTATAGACCGATTTCTGTGCTCCCCATTCTTACGAAAGTGCTGGAGAAACACATTTGCGATTATCTGTGTAACTTCTTGAAGGAGAATGATTTGTTCCACCCTCTCCAGTCTGGGTTTAGAAAATCTCACTCCACTGAAACTGCGCTTATCCGATTGGTAGACCCGTTACTGTTCAACCTTGACAATGATAAAGTCACTGGACTTGTTTTTATTGATTACAAGAAGGCATTTGAACTGATCGACCATAAATTACTACTGTTAAAATTAAGGGCCCTTGGAGTGGATGAGAGCAGGTTACCCCTATTTCGTGACTATCTCAATGGTAGATGCCAGTATGTGAACATAAACGGGTACCATTCTACTAAAAGGGCCATAACATCTGGAGTTCCACAGGGCAGCATCTTAGGACCAATTCAGTCTATTCCTTGAATTTATTAATGACTTACCTGCAACACTGCAGCACTCTGTGGCTGATATTTATGCCGACGACACAACTATTAGCTACTCCACCCATTATACGGCGGCACCGAATGATATCTCGGACGGCCTTCAGACGGATATTGATGAAATCTTGAATTGGTCAACAGACAACAAAATGATGCTTGTTACTGGCAAACGGTTAGCCAAGGAAATGGAACAGTCCACTCTGCAGTTACACGTAAATTCTACCGAACTTGAACAATTGAGCTCGCATAAACTATTAGGAGTCACGATTGATAGCCAGCTTACTTTTGACCAACATGTTGAAAAACTATGCACGAAGCTATCGCAGAGAATCGCCGTGTTGCGGAAAACAAGGCGCTTCCTGCCGCTAGACCAACGGAAACTCTACTATAATGTTATGATCAAGCAGACAATGCTATATGCATCAACCGTATGGACATCTTGTTCTGTCGAGAATTTACAGAAAGTTTTTAAACTTCAGAAACGCGCGGCACGTGTAATTCTCGGGGCCGATACTAAAGCGAATAGCGTACAGCTGTTTAGAAAATTGGATTGGGTTCCGTTTCTTCAAGAGGCCAAAGTGAATAGGTTATTAATGGTATACAAACGACTGTCTGGGGACTGTCCATCTTATATGTCTCAGATGCTGACGAGAAACGCTGATATCAACGAAAGACCTAGCAGACATGGACTATTAAACCTTGTCTGTCCCCGATTCAAACGGGAGTCAGAGGGAGGAAGGTCTTTCACAGTATCGACCACACGCCTCTGGGTGATACCAAGTAATATTAGAAGCAAACCAAGTTTGGCAAGTTTTAAGAAGACCATGATTGATTATTTTAAGGACAGCTACAAACACTTAGATCGTTTTATCCTCTAGTTTAATTGTGCTCCATTTTTTGATAGCGTATTTTAATTGAGTTTTTATTATTCTAGTTTCTTGATTTTACCCAATATTTTTGTTCCTTTGTATTATATATTGAGGGCCACTGGTTTTTCAGTTTTTACTGTCACGTGTCTACCCTCGTTAAATAAAGTTGATTATTATTATTATTATTATTATTATTATTATTATTATTATTATCTCTAGTAATTCTTTGCTAAGTGGGGGAGTAATTTAGAGTTAAAAACAGCCAAGGAGTTTGACTCAACTATTTCCGCGAGTAGTTTATTCCATAGTCTTATGGTCCTTGATAAGAAAGAATAAAAATAAATGTTCTTTGTCGCCTTGTCTTGCCTATATCTATAACGATGACTCCCTCGAGTTCTAACTTCTGAAAGAGGTTGTAGATAGCTATTTACATCAATATCAATTTTTCCACGGCTCATTTTATATAAAAGGTTTAGTCGAGTCATAGTTCTTCTTAATTCCAAGCTCGTCCAACCTAGATCTTGAAGCATTTCAGTAACGCTGGCTGTGGGATAATAGTTGTTGGAGCAAAACCTTGCCGCTTTTATCTAGATCCTCTCAAGCGAGGCAATGTCCTTTTGGAGGTATGGGTCCCAAGCGGCACAGGCATATTCAAGATTCGGACGAACTATGGCTGTGTAGGCAGTTGTCTTTACGTTTTATGGAGAATTCCAAAGGTTCCTTTTAATCATGCCCAAAACCTTACTCGCTTTCCCGGAAACGGATGCGACGTGTTTAGATCACTTCAGATCTTCATTCAATAGTACACCCAGATAGGATATACATTCAACCTGTTCCAGTTCGACTCTACAAAAATGTATTTCCTTTTCCGTCACAAATCGACGTTTGCGCTCTATTTAAAGCGAATGCGTCAAGTCTTCACATTTACGGGAGGTCGGCCAAAGTGAAGGCGTCTTTGAGCCTCTTGTTTCTCTACGTTCTGTGATTGGCTAGAAAGACTTTCTCTACTAATGAGAAGCTAAAGCAAAACCGTGGTTGCAGTCTGATTGGTTTAAGCGCCGTTTGCCCGTCAATGGCTTTGGAAATGTTCTGCCGAACAATGCTGAAATGATGTAGCACCTCTCGAGAGCTGCTAATGCCATTAGTCTTGATATGAAGCATCTTGACCAACGTTTTCGCGGGGATGAGGGTATTGTTTTGTTGTTCCCTTCGCCAATGGTGTAACATGTTTCGAGTGAGCTGCGACATCATTCAATTCAGCAGTAGTATGAATATATGATTTTCACGTATTTAATCTCATGTCATCACTCAAGGGTATATTACAAACCAACAAAATGACCAGCTGCCAATTGGCTTGTTAGCTCAGTTGGTAGAGGCAGCACTTCACCGATATCGCAGAGGTCGTGGGTTCGACTCCCGTAGAAGCTTGATTTTTTTTTCATTGTTAATTTTCACTACCTCTTAAGTAGCGTTCTTAACTGCGATGATCATTCACATATATTCATTCTTTAATCCGCAGTTCAAATATATGATTTTCAAATATTTTGATTCTCACATATTCGTCACTCAGGGGGATATTATGAACCAACAAAATGCCCAGCTCCCAGATGGCTTGGCTTTGGGTGTTCATCTGGTTAAGACAGTCATTAAGTAAATATACATTCTTTTGAACGTCAAATGCTGCATAAGAGATACTACAGCAAATCTTTAATATGTTATAACGACAACATGTAATGTATCTAAAAAGATGCGAAAGATACAATAGACTGATGTCTGTAATTATGACGAGGAATACCCGAGGTACCGAGCTTTACTCACTCAAGCGCATTTAAAGGGAACCTCCACTCTTACAACAAATTGACGCAATTGTAGGCAATAATTACTAGATTTCAAATTTTGTTTTAAAATGTGGATATTACATTTAAGTGTACAAAAAAATGAATATCATCATCGCCTATTTTCGTTTTTAAATTTTCCGGGCACGGCCATTTTGGTTTTTGATGACGTGTAATGGTTGCCCTATTGAATAACACAAAGGATTTTCTGCTTTATTTGCTTCCTGACAATAGCTGCAACCATTACACGTCATCAAATGGCCACGCCCGGGAAATTTGAAAGCGAAAATAGCCGATAATGATAGCTATTTTTTGTAGACTTAAATGTTACTCCACGTTTTAAAACAAAATTTAAAAGCTAGTAATTATTTCGAATCAACAAATTTTTCGAAAGGGATTTTACTATAAAAGTTAACGTTAAAAAACAACGACGTTTCGACCGATCAACGGTCATTTTCAAGTTGAAGATAAAATTGTTTAACATGCGCTTATATAATAATCAATTGTAAAATGCTAATGAGGTACTGACTAAAACTCTAAAATATTTGCATAAAAACAATACGAGAAAATCGCGGCAATAATGGTAAGAACGCAAGGCGAAAGAGACAATATTAAAAGTGAATAATTAGGTAAAAACTTTTGCGCGGATCGAATCACACTGTTTGTTCAGTTTTGGTTTAAGTTCACGAATAAAAAGCATTTCAAAAATCAAACAGTCTAATCTACTCTGACACTTCTTTAAAATCTTGAAATTTGTTTCGATGGTCTCCGGATCCTGCCCATGCCTGTCCATGACGAGCATGGACAGGAGAGTGGAGGTTCCCTTTCAGGAGCAAGACTCTACTCAGAATAAAAATTGGATCATGGGATAAGAGCATTTGTGGTGGGGGATTTCGCTATGGCGCAAAACATATTTGGATCGTTACTTGAACCACAGTCATGACTTTAAAACCCCAGCCAACTAGAGAAAGAAAAATTTGTCAAAGGTGCTTGATAAACTAGCTACAAAACAATCGTCATTCTCTTTGAATTTACAAAACAAGATCCAGAATCGCCGAATACACAAACTCGTGAGGTGCGAATAGCGAGAATGGGCTAATTCTTGCGCGATAGCCTCACAATACGGCGTGTCCTACTTTCCATCTCCTCGCGCGATCGACTGCGTTCGAAGGTTGCGGGCGTTCACATGGCGTATTGTCCCCAAAATATGGACTGCTTGAAGTCTGGCTACAAAATTCCTTACCATTCAATCGACAAAGACACTAGTCCACGCCTTTGTATCCTCACACCTTAATTACTGTAACGCACTTCTTTTTGGTCTACCTAAATATCAACTCGATCGTTTACAGAAAGTTCAGAATGCTGCGGCCAGAGTGATTTTTCAGATTGCGAAATTTGATCATATCACACCCGCTTTTATCACCTACATTGGCTCCCAGTACCGTTCAGAGTTCAGTTTAAATTGCTCCTCCTTATCCACAATTCATTACGCATTAAAGATCTTTTGTCCCTGCATGAAACCAGCTACTAATTATGCTCTTCGCTTGTCTGCACAATCTCTTCTGTTCGTTCCAAAAGCCAACTTCTCTTCTCTTGGGACTCGGGCCTTTGCCGCACCTGTTTTATGGAACTCGCTGCCATTAACTATAAGAACAAGTAGTAGTCTCGCCATTTTTAAAAAGCAACTTAAAACATTTTTATTTTGGAAAGCTTTTAGTCTGTTTCAATAGTTTTAATGTTTAGTGCCTTTCAATATTTTAATTTTATATTCAATATTTTAATTTTTATAGTTTTAGCGCTATACAAATTCCTTATTATTATTATTATTATTATTATTATTATTGTTATTGTTACTGTTACTGTTACTGTTACTGCTACTGTTACTGTTATTGTTATTGTTATTGCTATTGCTATTGCTATTGCTATTGCTATTGCTATTGCTATTGCTATTGCTATTGCTATTGCTATTGCTATTGTTATTGTTATTTTTATTGTTATTGTTATTATTATTATTATTATTATTAAACTGTAACATGGTTCTCTTTTGGTATCGGAATCATACCTGCATCCTTCCATACTCAGATAGGGATACCTCATAGACTGTTTTCTTCCTTTTGTAGGTGACTTGGCGCCACTACATAGACCCATAGTTTACATATGGGTGATTGGCCAAGCGTGAGGTCAAGATGGCGGGATATTGGCCAAGTTCTTTTTTTGTGTGCTTATGGACCGAGACAAAGTCGAGGTCTATAAACACGCAAAAAAAGAACGCGGCCAATATCGCGCCATCTTGACCGAACAAGCTTGGTCAATAAAGGATTTATTATGACTCAAAGGACGCTATTAAAAGACAGTAAAACGCGGGACGAACGGGCTATCCCGAGCGGTCAAGATGGCTCCATCTTGACCTCGCGGGTAGCCAATCACAGCAGGAGAATTGATTCATCTTGACCGCTGAAATAGCCTGTCATATAATAAAGTGGTTTATTAATGGGGTACTGTCAAGTCAATTCTTGAGTTTCAGTTTCAGTTTAGTTTCAGTTTATTCACACTTATTCAAACATAATATTAGTATACAGGAATTGAAAAAAAAGTAAAAAGAGAAACAAAGCTAGCTTACATGTACATTAGGCATTAATTTGGAATAGTGCGCAGTGGCCAAAGAAGCAGAGCTTTCGAGTTGGTCACCACCACAGTGCAGTTACTAGTGCATGAGAGGCGGTTATTTACAGAATATACATAGGTAATCATTATTTAAGGCAGATAAATAAGTGAGATAGATTAATTACCGGGGCCAGCCGAAGGCTGGAACCGGTCATAAAATGCTGTTTGTTCCTTTCGTTTTTTCAAAGTCTCGTTTCCAGGGCCCCGCTTTCCGCTGTGACAAATTTCTCGAAGTGCACATAGTAACTTTACTCGAGGCAATCGAAGGCATTCCAGACAAAGATTATAACTTTTGGGGGAACGAAAACTTCTACAACCTTTACGAGAGACTACTTCATGTGCGAAAACTTAAGAGTGGATTTTTTGAGAGACGTATTTATGAGCGACCTCTGCACTTGAGAGTGAACCTTTTATCGAGAATCAAAGCGAACATATTTCAAAACTATCTTTACATCAATCTCTTGTAAAACGTAAGTTTATTCACTGCGTTTTATAAGACGTCTCAAGAACAAGAGTAGCATGTTAAAAAAGTTTCTCTTTAAAAGGATTCCTTCGATTCTTATACCGAAGTCCTCGGCGAAAAACACACGTAAAACGAATTCAAAAAGAAGAAATCGGATAATTTTTTCGTCGCCCGACGAAATTTTACAGCGCAGCGAGAGAAAGAGGAAAGTTGTACATCAAAAAGACGACAAAAACAAGGCAATTATTTTGAAATAAATCGTTTTTCAACTGTGTAAATTTAGTACCAGCTTAGCTCTATCCCCAGTAGTTCCGTAGAAGCTGAACAAGACTCAATAAAAATATAATTTGAGGGAAGCGCATATACTAAACAAACAAATCACGGGGGTCGCCGTAAATGTACAGAAATCCAAATCCAGCGTGCACTAAAACTCTCAAATGAAGGCAACCAAATGAAAGAAACGCGACAGGAAGTTCAATAACAATAAATTTTCATTCAAGATGAGGCAAAAAAAACTTATCTAAAAGCACAAAAAAATGTTCGAAATTTCACAGACGCGATTCGCTGCGTGAACGCTTGTTCGAATTAATTATTCACGCAAAAGCGAAAGCGTGAGTTTTTCCCACAAATTTTGCAGTTATTTTATCGGCTGTGGCTTTGTCTATCGTGCTAAAAGCTGAATTCAACTTCCAACTGATAAGTACATTGCCATTTTTGTTTTCTAAAGTCCAGGCAGCTGCTTTAAATCCGCTATCTGTATTCAAAACTCTCTTGAAAGCGCACCGATCGCTTTGTTTTCGTCGTAAAGCTTGTGGGATGTGGCTGGAGTGACAAGGATACTTGACAAATTGATGTGATCAAGTAAGCTGAAGCCACTCAAAAGGCACTACGGCCATAAGGTAGCGGGCATTACCCCTTAAATCTACCAAAGCAAAGATTGAGCCCAAGCATTAGCAGCCATGGACAGCTGTTTCGGCCTTGTTAGGCCTCATCAGCATGGCATAGCTAATGCTCAGGCTCAACTACCCACATATCAATATCACAAGCAATGAAAACGTAAAGCTTGTGGGATGTGGCTGGAGTGACAAGGATACTTGACAAATTAATGTGATCAAGTGAGCTGAAGCCACTCAAAAGGCACTAAGGCCATAAGGTAGCGGGCATTACCCCTTAAATCTACCAAAGCAAAGATTGAGCTCAAGCATTAGCAGCCATGGACAGCTGTTTCGGTTGTATAAGAAAATTTATTCACAGATAAAAACACATTAAAAGACAAACAAAGACAAGAAAACAAAGCCGCACGCAAAATTCAAAAATACATCAATCAGTCAACCCATATCAAAGAAAAAACACGGCAAAGTTCATCTCTTAGTAGAATTAGCTTTAACTTTCTTCTCAATACGCTTTAAATAAGCAAGTCTCTCATCAGCAAGAGTAGTCAAATGAGCCAGATATTGACCGGAAGCAAAAGGGACATCCTGAGGAATACGCATTAAAAGCTTCTCCGTAATAACATGTCCATAACGCTCAAGCGTTTTGCGGAGTAGAATATCCTTAACAGCAGCAGCTTTCAGACGGACGAAAATAGACAGCGATGGCTTAGGGACAGGAACAACCGGAGGCTCGGCGACCACAGACTCAGAAGTTACAACAGCAGCAGCGGAAAAATCAGCAATGGAAGGATCAGGAATATCACCAGGAGCAACATCAGAAGTAACGCCAGCATCAGGAACATCAACAGAAGTAGAAACACCAACAGAAGAACACGAAGAAGCTGTAATACTTGGACGACGTGGAGGAGGAGAGGGTTCAGCCTGGGCAACAACCTCCTCATCCCCCGAAGCCATTTCACATTCATCGAAAGAAGCCTCATCCGCAGAGGGAACAAAATCCGGGCTTTCATCTATAAGATCGACAGAACCAGAAACAAGAACTTCCGTACGTTCATCTAGGGGAACCTCCAGAGAAGAATCAGCGGAACGGGTTGAACCCCAAGCCTACTTACACTCCTTGGCAAGATGACCAGGTTGGCGACAGCGTCTACACAGACCAGAAAGCGGGCAATCACGGTTTCGATGGCCAGACTTCCTACAAATCGAGCACTGCGGAGGCTGGCGAGCGTACCACACGCGGCAGTCGAAGCCAGCGACGTTAACAGTAGACGGGATGTCTCGAGACAAGGACATTCTCACCACACGGTTCCCATCAAGGAGAACGGGAAAGGCGGCATGCTTGGATCTTTGAACAGAAAGCACCTCCCCGTACGTGGAGAAGAACTGAGACACAACATCGTCAGAAACCTCAGACGGGCAATCCCGAAGATACACAAGGCGGGACTTTTTATCAGCACTGACAACACGTAAGGGTGTGTGACCGTACATGACACCACGGAGAACAAGATCATCACAGTCAGCGGTCTGTTTGAAGGTCAGACGAACCGCACCATTGCGCAGGAACTGGACAGCACACAGCTTTTCTACAGGCACAGCTTGCAACAATTGTGGTAGCACCACAGACGAACCAACAGATTTGTAGATCTCCTCAGGGAAGAGAACTACGGCACTACTTGGACACTGCAAAACGTTTTGGGATGGATGCATTGCCGTTCCCCCCGGCGGGTACTTAGGACTTGCATCCAAAAACAACAAAAAACAGCCAATTATAAGACGTCGACAGCTGTTTCGGCCTTGTTAGGCCTCATCAGCATGGCATAGCTAATGCTCTGGCTCAAGTACCCATATATCAATATAACAAGCAATGAAAACGTAAAGCTTGTGGGATGTGGCTGGAGTGACAAGGATACTTGACAAATTAATGTGATCAAGTAAGCTGAAGCTGCTAATGCTTGGGCTCAGTCTTTGCTTTGCTAGATTTAAGGGGTAATGCCCGCTACCTTATGGCCTTGTTGCCTTTTGAGTGGCTTCAGCTTACTTGATCACATTAATTTGTCAAGTATCCTTGTCATTCCAGCCACATCCCACAAGCTTTACGTTTTCATTGCTTGTTATATTGATATGTGGGTACTTGAGCCTGAGCATTAACTATGCCATGCTGATAAGGCCTAAAAAGGCCGAAACAGCTGCCCATGGCTGCTAATGCTTGGGCTCAATCTTTGCTTTGGTAGATTTAAGGGGTAATGCCCGCTACCTTGTGGCCTTAGTGTCTTTTGAGTGGCTTCAGCTTACTTGATCACATTAATTTGTCAAGTATCCTTGTCACTCCAGCCACATCCCACAAGCTTTACGTTTTCATTGCTTGTTATATTGATATGTGGGTAGTTGAGCCTGAGCATTAGCTATGCCATGCTGATGAGGCCTAACAAGGCCGAAACAGCTGTCCATGGCTGCTAATGCTTGGGCTCAATCTTTGCTTTGGTAGATTTAAGGGGTAATGTCCGCTACCTTATGGCCGTAGTGCCTTTTGAGTGGCTTCAGCTTACTTGATCACATTAATTTGTCAAGTATCCTTGTCACTCCAGCCACATCCCACAAGCTTTACGTTTTCATTGCTTATTATAGTGATCGCCACCACTGGAATGCCTACAGATTCTTTAGGCAGGAAGTGAAGCGTGAAATTAGACTCGCTGAGAAAGCGTACGTTCGCACCGAGCTTCAAAACAGCAAAGGAAATTCGAATGCAATTTGGAAAGTGATCAACCGTTGTTTACCAAGGAAGGGAGCGCCTTTGAAAACCGAGAACCCTTTGAGCCTATCCAAAACGTTCAACGAGTTCTATACTTCAGTTGGTAAAGCTACAGCGGATAAAGCAAGATTGATTGCTCGGGAATTTGGCTTTTCTCCAAGCGGTCATGGCTTGTTACACAACTATGCAAATGATGTCCACGAAAATGACCATCGAGAACTTTTTATGTTTTCTGCAGTAACTGAATCTCTAGTTGAAAATATCGTTTATGGTCTGCCTTCGAATAAAGCTCCTGGTGCCGACAAAATTACATCTAGAGTTCTTAAGGATAGCCTTCCTGCAATACTCCCGATAATCACGCATTTGTTTAACAAGTCGTTTGCCACTGGTACTTTTGCACGATCGTGGAAAATGGCTGAAGTCATACCTGTTCCCAAGTCTGGCGATTTCAACGAACCAGTAAACACGCGCCCTATTTCCTTACTTCCGATATTATCGAAGGTCTGTGAAAGACTCGCCCATCGTCAATTCGTTGATTTTCTGAATCGCTCTGGAAAAATCTCAAAGTTTCAAAGCGGGAATCGTGAATTACACTCTACCGAGACGGCTCTACTCCAATTTACAGATGACATTTTAAAGAACATGGATGAGAAGAAAGTTTCATTGATCGTGTTATTAGATATGTCGAAGGCTTTCGACAGCATTCAGCATGAGCGCCTACTTATGAAACTCCACAAAATCGGCATCTCCACTGCTGCCTGGACCTGGTTTGAAAGTTACTTGACAAAGCGCAGTCAATTCGTGAGGATCGAGGACGCTATTTCGGATCCATTACCTTTAAATTTCGGGGTTCCCCAAGGCTCTATCCTTGGACCCGTCCTGTTCACAGTGTATGTTAACGATTTATTGTCGGTTCCTAAGCACTGCAAATCTTCAGGTTACGTGGACGATACAAAAATTTTCTTATCTCTTCCTCCTCGTGATATTACTGATGCAAGTAATGCGTTAAATCAAGACCTTTTGGAAATATCCCGTTGGTGCTGCGAGAATTCACTGTTGATTAACCCTGACAAGACTAAATTCTTGGTTATTGCAACTCCACAACTCTTACGTAATTTGCCGCGTCTATCCATTACCATTCTTGGAAAGGAGATTGAACCCGTTTCTGTTGTCAGAGACCTGGGTGTCTATATCGACCAGACTCTCAACTATAACGAACATATATCAAAGTTAGTCTCGAACTGTGTTCACAAACTTGTTCAAATAAATAGGATAAAGCACTTATTAGATCGGAAATCTTTACTTTTAATGATTAATGCCTTCGTATTTAGTAAACTCTTTTATTGTTCGACTGTTTGGGGAAACACATCCAAGTCAAATATAAAGAAGCTACAACTGGTCCAGAACTTTGCAGGAAAGATCGTACTCGGCTTGAAAAAATTCGACCACATCTCTCAAGGCCTTAAATCACTTGGGTGGCTTAGTATAGAGGATAAACTACGATTAAACACAGCCGTCATGGTGCATCAATGCTTACAACATCGGGTGCCCATTTATCTGAAAGACAAATTTGTATATAGGTCACAAGTTCATAATAGACAACTTAGATCTGTTGATAACAATGAACTCAACTTGCCACATTGTCGGCTTTCTACTGGCCAGAGGTCATTTGCCTTTCGAGGGGCAAAAGTTTGGAACTCGCTCCCCCTTGAACTAAAGTTAACTTCTTCACTGAGGAGAAAAGGAATGTATGTGAACTGCTTGTAAATAATTTATCGTGAAACGTTGCATTTATTTTTTTAGCTTTTATCTTATCAGATTTTTTCTATTTTTAATTCATGTAAGATTTTTAATATATTTAAATATTGCTGCTGAAAAGCCCTTTTCAGGGAGCGCAATAAAGGTGTATGTATGTATGTATGTATATGTGGGTACTTGAGCCTGAGCATTAGCTATGCCATGCTGATAAGGCCTAACAAGGCCGAAACAGCTGTCCATGGCTGCTAATGCTTGGGCTCAATCTTTGCTTTGGTAGATTTAAGGGGTAATGCCCGCTACCTTATGGCCTTAGTGCCTTTTGAGTGGCTTCAGCTTACTTGATCACATTAATTTGTGAAGTATCCTTGTTTTCGTCGCGGTTGAGGGAAGGAAAAATTATTCACAAGAAAAGTTTGAGGGCTCCGTTCACCTTGATCTTCCATTCTGAGGCTACCTAAACATTGATTTATGTTTTTCCTTTTTATTTTGAGTGCCAAGGAAGTAATTTGTCCGTTTTAGGAATGAAAACGCGACCCTGGAAGTTTGTAGATTTGGCCCGCAACGTGCCATGATTACCTGGACTTTTCGAGCCCGTAATTTGAAGACAAAAAACCGTCTTCAACAGCACAGGGTGACCGCGTTTTCAAAAATTGTAAACTATGACTAAATTAAATTTAGTTTTTTGGATATCGTTAAGAATCAGCCGTTTGATTTAATGTAGATTTTATGCCAATTTTTATGCGACAAAGGATAGGCGCCCTTGGCCGGCGTGATTTTTATTTTCGGCCCTGCTGGCAGAAGAGACCTCTGCTAGCAGGGAAGATTTTTATGAAAGCCGAGGCGTAATTCTATTATCGAAATGAGTACACAGCCAAATATCATTTTCTCTTTTCACATTAGTAATTAGACGTTTTTTTCTCCAAAGAATATTTGCGATAAAATAGATTTTCATGTCCCGCGATAAACTTCTTGATGTAAACGACCCTTATGCATGCTAGTGTAAACGTGGGTTGCCAAGGCAAAAGTGACCCCGGTAAAATTCACAAAGTGATTCTCGTTAATAGACATTTGTTTACATTGCGAAGACGTACTTTTTCTATTATGTGAATGGCCCGTGTAACACGAAGAGGTAAATTTGAGGATAGATTATTTCTTGGACGGAAAAGAAACTAGTATTATTTTTGGCAAATTTTCCAAGACACAATGACGAAACTTAAAAAAAAGTTAACCTAACGTTTCCTAGCTGCAATCGATTTCCTCCTCATCATCAGTAGCCATAGACAACTCGGCGGAAATAGTCTCAATGCAAATATTTAGTATCGTGAAAATATTTTAAATGTTCTACTGTTGCAAACAAATTACTCGAAAGTGCCCCTTTAAGTAAACAAATAAAAGATCGCCCTATAGAAAAGATGCTAACAGAATGAATGTTACGAAAGACCCATTGTATGAGTGACGTTTATGGCTCACCGGGTAGGTCGAAAACGGTATGCCTTTTGCAACTTAGCAAACGCCTTTTAATCATTGTTTTCAGGAGGGAATGCAATATCTAAAATGACGTGTACAGCTATCCCCAGATTCCTAAAACGTTGTCACAAAATTTTCCAAGCTTTGACACTTCAATGACCTGATTTTTGTTTAGAATGAACTGATAAAGACCGCTATCACTTGGCTCAGTAACTTGAACTTGAATGAACATCGTATCATGCACAATGTAGCACCTTTCCTTAACTTTGTCTCGTGATATAAATTCGGAGTAGCCAAGGGCCGTGTTCTCGTCCTGCATCGGTCTTTTGAAGCAGTCTACATGTTGTTCGTCTTTGTAGGGCTCACTGTAAAGGACTTTACAATGTTTTCTCTCTGATATAGATCCTTTTGCTGGTCAATCAATGTAAATTTAACTTTTTTGCTGAAAGGCTAGGATAATATGGCATCGTATTCACCTTTCATTAAAACGAAGAATATGGAGAGATGGGTGTTTCCTCCCCTGCCGCATCCCTTTACATTCAAGGTTAATCTACATTTATACCCATGACCGTAAAAGTAAGAAGTTTCTAATTTGGATTGATTTTCCCTCTCGGCTTGTTTCAAGGCTTCTTTGAAACCAGTGATCTTCCATGTATATGCCCTGGCAAAAGCCTCTAGTCTACTTTCAACGGCATTTATGCTCTCGTCAAGTTTACTTTTGGTCTCTTCGAGTTCTTCCCGTGTCTTGTTCAACATGACTTCAGTGCTGCTTAATTTCAAACAAGCAAACTCAAGGTGCAGTTTTATGGCAGATTGAAGGTGGGATTCAACCTCTCTCTCCGTTGAATCTACAGATAAAAATATAAAGGGTTTCTATATATTATGACTGTGGTAACCTTTTCCACTTGTCGATCTCTGGTAATGACTACACGACCTTGCTGGTTGCTAGAAACTGTACAAATGACGACATTTGAATTTTGACACACTACGTTTTGCTTCCCTTTGTTTGTTAGCGAGTTCAGTTTTTTTTTAAAGCAACGTCGCATAGTGGTAGCAGAATGTTGAAGCCGTCTTGTTAGGAGTAAAAACGGCCGGATCTGGCACCTGCGGACAAGTTTTGAAATGCATGTCCTGACATTTTTTGAGAAGAATTGTCGTAACAAGTTTTCAGGGACAACTTGAAAAGTAACAAAAGGCGAAATTACTAGTACAATAATTTTGCACGTGCTACTGGCATCCTAATAGATGTGCAAATAAATAACTCTAAAATACCAAATTTTCGGTGTTAGGATTAATACCTTTGTCGTTCACGACTACATAAATCTGATTACCTGCACAGCAGATTCATGAAAACAATCGAATGCTATTAAGGTGGCCGAACACAGTTTTCAAGTGCTTATGCCTAATTCACCATTACTTTTAAACTATTTATGCTTTAGCGCCAGTTTTTTTCAAGAGTTAAGATTAACCACAGAAGTATTTATTCTCGCATTTTGGCTAGTGTGTGTGCTGTTGCCATGGCAACGGACTTGGTTAAAAACAAGGCTTATAAAATGGTTTTTGTCTATTTTAAAAAAATCCAGTCGTTAGATTGTTTTCATCGTTTGCCCACTACGAATTGACATTAAATCCCTTCTGTCAACACTGTTCTAATAAAATTTTGACATAGGCGATTTTCGTAATTCGCCGTAAATCGTTTTCTGTATTATTGAAAATTCCCTATGTCAAAATTCAGATTTTTCGTGATAGATCATTCGCGTGGTTTGTGAACTATTTTTTTGCCAAATTTCTTGAAATTCTAACGACTGGATCGTTAGAAATCGGCGAGTTTCTGCAAGAGCAGTCGGTCTCAATTTTTCGAGCAACTGCGCATGCGCTGCATTTAACTGGGTTCTTTCGTATTGAAAAATCCGAGAAATGCTGAGTTCTTTGCATCGTTACCTTTTCTAACATACCTTTGTTATTAAAGACTAAAGCCATCAACACACTGCGTTTAATTACGAATAAAAATAGCAAAGATAGAGCGGCCATGAGCCCAAAAAATTGATCGCTGTATCAACGGCATGTTTGTTTTTGCAATCCTCGTGCACGTGCTGAATCGCATCAGCAAGAGCGCGCGCGAAAACTGTGTTCAGCCACCTTAAACAGTTTTTTTTTCTCATTACGTTTTTCGACAAAAAGTATATAAAATCTTGGCGGTGAAAGAAAGCAAAGAAAGCAATGGGGAATGGAAATTAAATTGTCCCTGTCGCTAACTGTCGTGCTTTTTCTGCCAATTTATGTCAGTTGTCGGTGTTTTGGAAGAAGATTTGGGCTTCCGCCTGTTTTCGGAGCAATGTCGCTTGTCGCTTCTACCCCTTGGAAGGCCTCTGTCCTGACCAAGGGCAGGACGACGACGTTTTTTTACGTTTTGACAAAATGTGTCTCAGTCCAAACAAATAGATCGCACTTGTTTTGCTATTGTTTTCACATAAATTTACAAAATGTAGCGCACGTACCCGACACGCATCAATCATAAGGCAACTACCTCTTTGTTGTTTGTCTTGCTGGAAAAAGTTGTTCGCCAGAAAAAGGAGGTTGCACTTGTGTTTGCAATTGAGGCACTAGTGGTGTAATCCACCAAATGTTGGCCAACTTGTCCGCAAGTGCGATCCGGCACTAAATATCAGACTAATCAGCCAGGGTTTTCAGTCTAAACTGATCTGTTTTTTTTTTTTGTTAAACTGTACACGAGAAACGTTTGGTCATTAATATATTGATGATTGATTAGTTGATTGATTAACGGATCTACTAATTGCATGACTGATTAGCTGATTGCGGTTCTTGCTTAACAAACTCAGGGCTACTACTTCTATGTTCAAGTCATAGTGCCCTCATTTTTTATAAAACTATAGTTGTGAGCGGGAAGTCACAATATTTTCGACCCCATTCGTGAAAACAAGGCCTTTGAAATCTGGGGCAACGTAACCTGCATAAAAAGGACATCAGCATAATAACTTTCACACAAAGAAGCGCGAGAAGAAACAAAATCCAATTATCTTACGAAACTTGCTTCAAGCGTTCGAAACAAAGTTAATACAACCCGCATCTATTAGCTATAGCTATTTGCGGGTTGCTAGTATTGTCATTTTTATACTTCAATTTTCATGTTGTATACCCGTGAGTGATCATGGATATGCGAGAATAAATCCATGAAAATCATATATTTGAACTGTGGATTAAGAATGAATATATGAATAGTCATCGTAGTTATGAACACTACTTAAGCAGTAGCGAAAATACTCACTCACGGGTATATAGCGAACCAACAAAATGGCCAGCTCCCAGTTGGCTTGTTACCTCAGTTGGTTGAGCACTGCACCGGTATCGCAGAGGTCATGGGTTCAAACTCCATACAAGCCTGAATTTTTTTTTCAGGCTTAATTTATTTTTACTACTGCTTGAGTAGTGTTCATAACTGCGATGATCATTCACATATTCATTCTTTAATCCGAAGTTCAAATATATCAATCTCATATATTCATTCTCCGAACTTCAATTTCAATAAACTTGTTGTTGTTGCATTTTGCTACTGACTGAGCAATTATACTAACGCTTGCTCTTACAAATTCCACTCTCATACCGTGGGAGCAGGTCACCGCTACGAATGTAACACCATTGTTAACAACTTCAAGAAATACTATATTTAGGGTACGCAATAAGTTGGATAAAGCTATTAACTTTACTGATGAAAACGTTAACAACTGTAAGAACGCAACAGAGAAAAACATAACTAAACTGGTATTTATGAAAATGTGTGGCGCTTTTGGTGGAAAAATTGTTTTGAACGCCAAATGATAACAATGTCCAGACGTTTCTAGGCTGCGCCTTTTCATCAGTGGAAAAAAACTGATGAACTTTTTTAGTTGCTTTTTTTCACTGATGAAGAGGCAGCAACCTCGAAACGACTTTCTTCAACTATAACTAAAATGGGCTGAGATAAGTGTTATTACAAGATTAAGAACGATCAGGATAAATATTTGAATTCATTTTAGGACAAGCAAGTTACGTTAATATTTCCTGTCTATACGAGGTAGAGATGATGGCGTCCTAAACGCCTGGTCCCTTACCTTTAGAGACGAATTTAAGGACGGTGAAACTTTAAACGTAGAAAGAAAATCGGCTAGGAACGGTAAAGCCCTGGCGAAACAGGAAATGTTTGGTGAACAAACATCCTCAAACATTCCTTAGTGACTAAACATGTTGATGTTTGAAGCCCTGGCCAAAGGTTAATACATGTTTGATCAAACAAAGAACGAACATTCAGACGCGAGGAGTTATCGTGTGACAGTCCATGGGAAATATGTTCCCCAGGCATGGATGTTGTTCCAAAAGATCGATTATTCGTTTCTTCCTCACTCCATCATTTTGCTCTCGTTTTAATTTGTTTCCGCGTTCGATTAGGGGTTTCTTCAACTTCAACTTCAGCCTCGTTGACAAACCTTCTTTCTCGTTCGCCATTTTGACAATCAGCTGAAACAACCGCGTAAACAAAATACGGTATCTATGGATACAAGTGATGAGATAGCGCAGCACGCATGCGCGCACAAAGCATGTTTGTTATAGCTCAAACCAACCAAACATCACGTATCAAACACGCGCTTATTAAGTTTTTCTTAAATCTATCTGTAATTCTATTTTATCTAATGCATATAAAAGAAATCTGCAAGCACAAGGAGAAAGAAATAACTGGAGGGGACTTACGGAGAATGGACTGTTCTCGTACATGCAATGACAATGTAAAAGCCTTGCAAATAAAGTGACACTGGAAACAGGTTTCCCTTGTATCCCTACTTTTAAGAACGTTGAGGGAGAGGGGAGGAGGGCGCTTATTTGAGGGGGAGGGGGGGGCTTATTCGGAGAGGGTGCTTATTTGAACGTGGGCGCTTATTTGAGGAAATACGGTAGTTGAATTTACCTTGCCTTATCCTTCTCCGCTCCAAGAACTGCGCATAGGGCCTCCTAGGAGATTTCTATAACCAACAGAGGCTCTTGAGGACAGGTGGTCAGTCTATCACCCAGCCTCCACCCAACCCTGAGATGTGTGTTCAGGGGCAGACCACACACCAGGAAATACATTCCCTCCTCTTTATAGTTGAAATGATATCTATGAATTTTGAGCGTTTTTCGTGCACACGGTTTCGAGAAGTGTGTGAAACATTAAGGCATACTCGTGAGTTCACTGAGTAAATGTCTCAAACCCCCAGAATTGTATGAAAGAATATTTTTGTTGTCATTAGAAATAAAGACCTGGTAAGAGGAATTCTATAACTGCCTTTTAAATGTACTGGCAATCCATCTTTTTTCTGAAATGAGTAAACAATATTGTGTTAAAAAAACAAAAGTAGGAGTTAAATGCACATGTAGAAACAGGACAAAGTTAAAAACCTGCACAATTATTTTGTCATTTACACTTATGCTGGGTGACAACACTAAACATCACCCTCACAGCAACATTTATATACACTAAAAATTATTTTCAGTGCAAGGCATATACCATTTAATAAACTAATGATGTTTATTTTCGTACCTTCCATACATAGAGCTCAGAGATATTAGCAAGTTTCCAAAGTTCGATGTGACATGTTTATGCAAGAAATGCACATAGATGCCTGCGTGCTTGGAACACACATCAAAACAGTTTACACATTCACACTGAAGCTCAATGTTTAGAGAAAAAATAACGTCTCATTAAATTAATGTGAACTTAAGTTGCGTTAATTTTTGCTAATATTTCTGAAAAAAGGAAATGGCATTATTATTGATTATTGATTATTGATCCGCTGTCATCATGGACATTGAAAGAACGCTCAACGTGGCCAGTTACATTTAGGGACAATTCCACGAGCATTGTTTTATTGCTGATTTTTATACTTGGTGTTACATGTAAAATAAATTGTTATCTCATCAAATTGTGTTTCCCTGTGACACGTTAATTTCCCCTGTTTTGACATTTTAACATCTCTTTTGAATAAATTTCCCTTATTGGAAAGTAATTTTGCAAAGTAAGTCACGTTAATTAACATGAGTTTTAATTTCGTTTTATAAGGTATCAGCATACTCATGGTTCTGCTCATTGCTAGTTCATTGTTGGTTTCAATGGATGTTTACTGCAAGACTAAAATCTACTGAAAGCTCCAATGGAAGCTGAGATTGCTCCAGATCTGAATCATTTAAATAAATAGAATGGATTTAGCTTATATATATATATATATATATATATATATATATATATATATATATATATATATATATATATATATATATACTCACAGTTCCTGTGATTCATCATGTGTTGGTTAATTGTTGCTGATAACAGAACCAGTTTCTTTTCTTACTCATTGAATTGAGAGCTTGGAGCTAATACTGTTGGCCCATCACTTGTACTTAGGCCCTCTCTGAGGGAAACGGCATCCGAGCTACCCAGAGCCCGCAGTTGTTGTTCTGGTTGCAAAAAAAAAACCCTTGTGGTCGACTGAGGAATAAAGACTGTGTTCATTTGAGTTATCAGTACCGCCTGTGTCTTCTGCGCCGGCTAACGTGGTGTCCGAAAATGGGAGCGACCCGACAAACGGACAAGGGAAGCATTCACGGAGACTTAACGTAGATTAAGCAAAACAATCGCAGCCAAATCGTCAAACAGCAATGGCGAACCTTAAATGACCCGAACTGAAACTCTGCGGGGATATATCAGAAAATTTAAAGAACTTTGAACTCAGATCCCACGACAACTGCGTCCAAGCAGAATACAAAAACTTGGGGGAAAACCCTGAGACGGAGAGAGCGGATTATAACAAGAAACCTTTGCTGGAAATATCGGTGCTACGATCGGCAATGCCGTACGAAGCTTTGCAGGTGATCGGCTACACCATAGAACTGCAGATAGCAACTGTTGGTCGGGAAAAAAACCATGGATCTGGGAAAAAAACCATGGATCTGGATGGACGAAATACGACTTCATTACACTGGATCTATCGGAAGCTCCCCACTGGCAGACAGATTTAAATTCTGGAACACTCAACAAAGCCCACAAATCCGTTCAAGAATGGGAAGTTAAGGTCAAGCGGGAAGCCTATGCTCTTACAACGCATCGACAGACGAATTGTGCAGCGACAAATTAGTTTTCGGTCTACACGATGGCACAATGAGAGCTGAGTTAATAAAAACGCATTTAAAGTCGGATGGAGCGCCTAAGAGCAAGCAAGACGTAGCGGAAGCAAAGGCCCTTGAGTCGGCTCAGAAAGCCAACAAACTCATCACAGATGCCACAAAAGGAATTGATGAATTAACATGTAAACTGGATAGGCTATAAACAAATGAAACTAATGCGGGATCCTGGAACCTGTATTTGGTGCGGGGGCCGACGAGGATCCCAACCCTGGAAAACATGCCCTACAAATGGCACAAATGCACAAAGTGTGGAATTAACGACCACTTCTCCAGTCTGTCTTGAGATAGGCCCTCCCCAATAATTAGCACAACCACGGGAAAGTACCCAATGGTGAGTGCATGGCAGGGGCCGAGGCAACAGAACCCCACGCGTCCGGTCCTAACCGGCAACCCCCCTCAACCCTTCCCCGTGAACAAAACATACATCTGCTACACACCGCAAATGATCAACACCCTGTGTAATACTAAACTGATGATTACCAAGAACAATGCTCCTCCCTGAAAACACGGCAAGTACATAGCGTCCACACAGACCCCGCCAGTGTCTGCACCTGAGAGCAATTCAACTCCAGTGACATTCCAGATAGACACCGCCGCCGCCTTCAGTTAACCCTGTATAAAGATGCCATTCTCATACTGATGCCTAACATAAAGCTAACAAAGTCACCTTACCTACTTCACCCCTACGGCGATGCCCAGCTGCTGAAACCACTGAGGCAGATTGACTTTCTGTGCGAACGAAACAAAAGATGCGAATCGTTCACAATCCAGATACTGCCTAGAGACGTCATGATGAACAAACCAGCCCTTATCCCTGGGTCCGACTGTGAGGCACTGGGGATCAATATTTCCCTCACATCAGGAGTAAAAAAATCCACAGGAAAGAGAGCCCCCGCCTACCAAACCAGCTCGTCACATACCAGTCCGGACCCAGGTAGCCCAACAGCCAAAACCAACAGTACACCCAAGGAAGTCAAAGGCTGCCATCTTGACCAACCCAACAAGAGCAAGAAGTACGGGAACCCCACAACGCCTTCACCCTCAAAACCCACAATGATCCCTTCCAAAAGACGCCTGGCCCCACCTGGGGAACTCACAAAAGAAAACAACTACAACAGTATCCTGAGAATTTCGAGGGCATTGGCTTCTTGGGACCCCCAGTTCACTTACAAGTAAAAGCTGACATCTTACCTGTACAAATGCCACTCCATCGAGTTCCTGTAGCCAAACATATCAAAGACAAGTAAGCCCTTGACAGATACGAATTCATTAACATTGGCAGTAACAGTAACACAACATATTTTATTACTATTACTATTACTATTACTATTACTATTACTATACGCTGCAGCCGGTATCATAAAGAAAGCAGAGGAACCCACCTCGTGAAGCTCCAATGAGGCCGTTAAAGGGACATCAAAGAAAACAAGGATCTGCATTGACCCCAGTCAAGCAATCAATAAGGGTATTTTGAAACCAGGGGTCCTTACCATTTACACGGAAATCCTGGAAATTCCGGTTGGAAAATGAAATGGTACACACCATTTCATTTGGAACTTTTCAGAACTTATAGGCCATCGGCTTAATCAACGCACTTTTTCTTTTCTTCATGAGCTTTCCAGTTGATACAAGTACATTTTGTGATTTGTCCATTTTGCGTTTGGGCAAACTGCAGCACTGCATATTTTCACCTGAAATTTCCACCCGGATGGTTTGTGTAAATGGTAAGCGCCCCTGTATACCAGATGCCACCACTGTCAGAGAAGGGTTTCTATGCGTACCCCACGATGAAGCATCGTCACTCAAGAGGACAATGCACACATCCTACGGGAAATACCGATGGAAATACCTGCCATTTTGGTATCTCAAGCGCCCCCGAGGAATTTCAGAAGCGCCCGATGTCAGCTCAGCCTTGACGGAGTACTGTGCATCGCAGATGACATACTTCTCTTTGGAGAAGACTACCAAGCAGCAGAGAAAGACCATGACCGCCGTTTTGTCGCCCTTATAGAGCACTTTAAGTCTTTAGAAGCTTTAATGAGTTTACTCCTAAAACAGCAGTAACTATACTAGGAGTTTAAAGTAAAAAATGCGTACAAATAAATACAAATAATTATGAATAAATAAATAAATAAATAAACAAATAAGTAAGTAAATAGATACAACAGTATAAAAATGGTAAAATAGGAAAATATAACATATGGTAAATACAATTATGTATACATATAAATAGCATTATTCAAACGATTTGATGGCTGCAAGAGCAATACACTTAAAATTATTTTTATTTACATCATCATTAATGGGTAGATTGTTCCATGTTAATATCGTCCTTGGATAAAAAGAATACTTATAAACATTATTTAAAACACTAATTTTCTGAAAAGGACGACTGTTTGGTAACCTAGTAGCTAATTTCGTGCACCTCGGGAGGAAACCTAATACCAACATGCCCCATTAAGATCTTATAGAACACGCTAGCTTGGAAGAAGAGTCGACGAGCTTCAAGAGAATCCCAACCAAGTTGTTCAATCATTGGAGTGACATGACTAAAGCGAGAGTAATCGCTAAGTACAAATCTTGCTACACGATGTTGAACCATCTCAAGTTGATAAATATTGTGTTTGGTGAAAGGGTTCCACACACAACATACATATTTAAGCTTAGGACGTACCAACGTGCGATATGCTGTTTCTTTTACTTTTGGGTGACATTCAATCAGGATACAACGCAGCAGCCCAAGCGTAGAATTTGCCTTTTTGCAGATGTTATTAACACGCTCATACCAGCAAAGATTTTCTGTCACTGTGATTCCGAGGTATTTTGCTGAGGGAACTCTGGGGATAAGCTGACCATCCACAGAATATTGAAACACAATCGGGGTTTTCTTGCAAGTTATTTCAAGATTATAACATTTCTTAACATTAAAATGTAATTGCCAAGTATTTGACCAAAGTGATAATTGTTTAAGACCATCCTGTAGAGTCCAACAATCTTGTACATCGTGGATTTCTCTGTAAAGGATGCAATGGTCCACGAAGAGACGTAGGTTTGACTTGACAGATGATGGGATGTCGTTTATATATAACAAAAATAGGACAGGGCCCAGAACTGAGCCTTGCGGAACCCCAGAAAGGACTGGAAGAGGACTGAGTACCATTTAGTAAGACTGATTGTGAACGATTTGACAAAAAGGCCTTGATCCACATAAGCATGTTTCCTATAATGCCATACAGTCAAGCTTTAGTACAAGTCTTTGATGAGGGACTGAATCGAATGCTTATGTTCCATGACTTTGCAGCAGATGGAAGTCAGAGAAATCGGATGATAGTTAGACGGATCTGATTTATTTTCTCTCTTAAAAACTGCATTAACAAGGGCTTTCGACCACTCTGACGGTACAACACCAAGATCAAATGACTGTTGAAAGATAAAGGCGAGCCACGCAGACGCCGATTGTGAGATCTCTTTGAGCACTCTTGCAGGTAAATTATCTGGCCCACCAGCTTTGTTGGGATTCAATTGGGCTAAACTTTTAGCGACTCCATCGGGCGAAACAGCAAATCTGCAATCGGGCAGAGAGGTGACGGTAAAAAGTTTTAAATAGTAATAACGCAGTGCCAAATTAAAAACAAAGTTTATAGCAGACGTTTCGGGCCTAGCCCTTCCTCAGTGCTAAGTTGAGTTTTGAATGGGACACGTAATTGAATAAGTCAACAGTTGTACGCGCGACTCTAACGGATAGGTAAGAGCGCGCGCGTAGAGCTGTTTCAAAAATAAAATCCACGTTCAGTCCATGCGGCCTAAGGGTGCCAAGATGAAAAATTAGGCGCATTTCGTCACGGCGTCTGGCATTGTTAGTACCCCTGCATTGTTTCACGCAGCGGACCTCCATGTCACTTAGTCCGTGTCCGGGAATGTTGAAATGTTCCGCAACAGGGAAACCGGGCGGGTTTCTCGTAATGGCTCGAAGGTGTTCACCGGTGCGTTCCCTAAGCATGCGCCCGGTTTCCCCAATGTATAGGACTGGGCAGCGACGACATGAAATACAGTAGACCACATTGCTAGATTTATAGGTGAAATGCTCCCTTATGGTGACGTTGTGTCGTGGTCCTTCGATGATGGTGGTGGCTGAAACATGAGCGCACGTACGACATCTGGGGGCGCCACAGGGGTATGTGCCGGCCGGAAATACAGACTGACTTTGCAAGGAAGTGTGCACAAGAAAATCGCGAATATTCTGGTCTCGTCGATAGGATGTTAATGGAGGCAGTGGGAAAATCTCCTTGGTGGTTTCGTCGTTCATCAGAATGTGGAAGTTCGTCAGAAGGATCTTTTTGATGTGATTGTTGAAAGGATGGTATGTCAACACCAAGGGAATCCTCTTTATGCCGTTGTTGACTATGTTGGCATCGTGGATTGCATCACGCCTACTGACCCGTTAAACCCGCTGCAGGTCGTCTTCGAGAAATGTGCGAGAGTATCCGCGCTTCTCAAAAAAGGTACACATTTCATGCGCTTTCCGCTGGAAATCGCCCTCCACACTGCATAGACGTCTGAGTCGAAGGAGCTGACTGTAGGGAATGCTCTTCTTTCAGTGTAGAGGATGTGATGAGCTGTTATGGAGATAGTTATGGGTATCAGTTGGCTTGTAGTGCACAGAGGTGGTTATTCTTTCCTCTGAGATGCTGAGTTTTATGTCCAGGAAAGGGAGATCTCCTTCCTCAGTGATACTATGAGTAAACTGTAGAGCTGGATGAAAGTTGAAAATGTACTCTACGAAGTTGTCGAGGTCTTCCCGAGTACAATAGGCAGCGCCAACCACATCATCGATGTATCGTCGATATAGCTGAGGGATAAAGCCATTGTATTGGTTTATCATTTGGTCTTCAACGAAACAAACAAACAAACAGGCGTAATTTGGGCCCATTTTGCTGCCCATTGCGACACCACGGGCCCATTTGAGGTAGAGGCATCCGCTCCTGAGTAAAAACTGAAAAGAAATAAGAGTTGAGAGTTTCTGCTTTGTCTTTGTTTGTGATACTCATCCCATCCTCGGTTTTAAGTGGAGAAATTCCAAAGTTTTCAGATTTGCTATACTTAACATACGACCAGAACTTTTTTGGGTTGCCAGTCAAGCTGTCGCCAATAACTTCGTTAAGGTAACGGTTATGAGATTCTTTAATAAGCTTTGCCACTTGATTTCGTTGGCTCTGAAACGCATTCCAGTGTTGTTGATTTTTAGAGCGAACAGCTTTTCTGTGGAGGCGATCCTTTCTGCGCATCTCCTTTTTAATCGTGGGAGTAATCCATGGCAGCTTGCACTTTGGCTTTGAAGATTTTTGCGGAACATACTGAGAAATGCCATCAATTACGGCATTTATGAACGCATCCCAATTATGCTCCACAGAGTTTTCCCCTGGGTCCGATGCAAAGAATTCAGAAGATGACTTCGCTATAAATTCATTCAAGCTGCCAAAGTTCACTTTTTTGTACTCGTAAACTCTATAACAAGGCTTGGGAGATCGTGTTCCTTTCAACTTGACCTCAAAATTAACAATGTGATGGTCGCTCAGACCAGAAGAAGTAAACACACCAGAGACAGAGTGGGGTATGTAGACAACAACAAATCTAAGATTTTCTCTGATGCTGGTCTTCTTGGTACTTTGACATGCGGCGTTAACTAGTAATCGTCCATCAAGTGCCGAAGCACTGCTCAAAGAAGAACTCGTTCTCGATTTAACGCCAGACCCCGATTAAACGCCGACCTCGTAGGCCAGGTGAAACTAGTAATTTTAAAATAAAAGCTGGGGGCGTTTGATCGAAGCCCCGGCGTTTGTTCGAGGCCCCAGCGTTTGATCCAGAAAAGGCGCTGTACTTGCAGTCGAACTAATAAGTAAATGGTTTGTTCTGTTGAGTAGAAGTGCCACAACACACTGGTACGGTACTGCTTCTTTGGTATATTTAGAGCCAGACATGTTTGAAGAAGAACTTAATGAAATTGATTTTTATGAAGATTAGCCAGTTTAAACATTCCAAAAGCCGTTTGCGGACGTTTCACAAGAAGAACGTTGGCGAAGTTGCCTATTACGAACTCAATGCTTTTCTTAGTTGTACCCATCTACTTGCTATGTTTTGTTCATGCATTACTTAATATTGTCTTTTTGGTTTGGTAATAATCATTTTCGGTGACTTGGGGCAGTTTGTCGGGTCGGGACGAATAGAATAATCCTTCCGCTTTAAGAAACTGCCTCTGGGTCACGGAGAATAGATAGTAAAAAATCAATTAACAAAGTACTTAAAATTGCACCTTGTTCATAAACGCCGGACCCCGCGGATTAAACGCCGGGTTCATCAGGCCAAGTTTGAAATAAACGCCGGCGGTGTTTAAATGAGAAAATACGGTACAACCAAACCAGAGCAAACTGCAGTTCAAACTAAAAAAAGACAAATTCATGGGCAGCATCATAACTGATCAAGGAATGCAAGAATACCCAGACAAGAAAGCAGCAATCACGGCAATGGCCCCACCCTGAAACGAAGTAGGCGTACAGAGATTAGTGGGAGTGGTCAACTACCTCTCACCCTATTGCCCCAACCTTAGCACCATCATGCGGCCCCTCACCCAACTCAACCAATCAGATGCCCCCTTTATGTAGGCACAAGCACAAGATGATGCATTTAAGAAAGCCAAACACCTCATTTCCATCACACCAGTGCTCCAGTACTATGGCCTTAACAAACCGGTGATACTTCAAGTCGATGCAAGTGAAGAAGGCGTGGGCGGTGCCCTTCTCCAGCCGAATAGTGAAGGACGCCTCTAAACTGTAGCGTAAACACCAAACAGCCTCAACGCCACAGAACAACGATAATCGCAAATCGAAAAAGATTGTCTAGCCATCTGCAACGCATTTGGAAAATTCGACCACTGGCTGTATGGAAAATCAGACATAGATGTTCACACCGACCACCAGCCACTTGAGATCATCTGCAAAAAGCCCCTGCACAAAGCGCTAGCACTGCTACAGAAAGTGCTGAAAATGAGACTGCAGAGATTCACCATCAAATACAAGAAAGGAACTGCACTCCACCTGGCAGACACCCTTTCGAGAGCCGCACTGCCCACCCCAGTGCATAGTGCATACCAGAGTCTTCAGGATCGAACTCACAGAGGAATCAGACACCCGCAACCCACACCAGACAGAAACTACCGAATCTCGCCAACGCGACAAGACCAAAAAGGATGAACACCTCTCCAAATTAATGAGCACAATCATTCAAGGCTGGCCGGATGACAAAAACCAGTTACCACAACCACTACGGCCGTACTGGACCTACCGGGACGAGGTAACAATTGACAATGGCCTCATCTACAAAGGAGCACAAGTGATGATATCGAAATCCATGCAGACCACTTTGGTCCTGAGTCATATATACGCACGGCAGGAGAAGTATTATTCTGGCCCGGGAATATGTGAAACAACTGTAGTACCTGCGTACAGTATGGACCGAAGTCAACTTTGCCAGGTTCGACATCCCCCGTATCTGCCACACGGACAACGATCTACAATTCGCTAGCAAGGATTACATGTACTTTGCCTCTCAGTATGGGTTCACACATGCCACCTCAAGCCCCTACCATTCCCAAGGCAATGGCCGAGCGGAGTTGGCAGTGAAAATATCGGAGTCCATGCTAAAGAAATCAGATGACTTCCAAATCGCATTTCTCAGCTGTAGAAACACACCAAAAGGCCACACTTATTCCCCTGCCCAACGCATGGTGAGCCGCCAGACACGAACAGCACTCTCAACACCTGACCACCTTCTAGAGCCAAGGTCAGTCAACCGTGACACTATATCAGCAGAGATCAAGGCTAAGCGCAACGCCAGTAAAGCCTAATTCGACAAGACAGCAGGTCCAGAGCATAATGCAATCAACACTGGCGAATTTGTGTAAGCACGTCCGCCGACTAACAAACCAGGCACTCCATGGGCGTATGGCTGTGTAATTGACCAACGCCATTCAAGGTCATACACCATAAAAACGCCAAGCAGTACCATTCAAAGAAATCGGATACACATCAAGTGTGCAGCACCTCCTCCTCCAACATCACGCTACACTCCATCTACACCCCTGCCTACACCAGGACACCACCTTGCGCATCACTACAATCCCTAAAGAACAGCGCTGAACACGCCCACTGATCAGCCTGCACAACAGCCACTTCCCTCGTCAGACACAAGTAACAGTGGACAAGATCTCAACACTTCCTACCCCAACCACAAGAAGCAAGCACACCTGACATGGTCCAAAGCGAGCCTTCTACTTACACACCCCCTGCTACAAACCGTGATCAGACCAGGATCACCAACCCGAAGTGGGAACACGCACAAGACTCATCAATTCGCCAACTAGGTTCAAAGACTATGAACTCACGTAATGCTCTCCATTAACATTTGGGTTACATAACAACACAGTTACCTTTTATGATAACAGTCACAACAGACTCTCGTATAAGTACAATAGTAATGCTGTAACTCCAAAGGCAACCTGTGACCAACTAGTACTATCTTCAAAGAGGAGGATGTTGCCCATCACTTGTACTTAGGCCCTCTCTGAGGGAAACTACATCCGGGCTATCCAGAGCTCGAAGATGTTGTTCTGGTTGTAACAAAACCCTTGTGGTCGACTAAGGAATAAAGACAGTGTTCATTGCATTATATCAGCACTGCCTGTGCCGCCGTTTGCGCCGGCTAACATTTTGTGACTCAACAAGAGCCATAATGGCTTTTAGCTCGGGGAAAATTGCGGGATGTAGCTTGGAGAGGACGTGCAATGTTGTCATTGCCACTTGTCGTTCATAAGAACCAAGATGAAAGGGTCGTGAACGCAAATATGAGATTTCAAAATTAATGGCCGAAGGATAAAGCGGCAATGATTTATCCGATGATTTTGAGTCTTGTAAACACCGTTATTAAAGTACGGTTCCATTTTGGGATATTGTCCCTCTTTCAGTTTGCACTTCAATTTCTCCTTCGTTCGCCTCAGTTCATGCTTTAACCACAAGCGCGCTGTCATACGCGTTCTGTTATTCCTATCGATAAAACTATGGCAAGCAAAGGCACTTTTAACATACAAATGAATTCTTGAAGGTTTTGGAACATTTTTACTGATGTATTTTTTGCAGATTCGCCTTAGTTTTCTTGGTTTGTTAAAAAAAGTGCCCACCTCTTTGACATAAATCCTACTGGGTTCACGCGCTCGTTTTCGAGATACAGGACTTCTTTTTCTCGTGTTTTCGTAGTAAATAAACTTGTCAAATCGTCACCTGCGCGTTTTGAGAGAAACAGATTCTGCTACAACAGAATAGGCTGTTTTACAAGGTGATGCACCTTCATTCCTCAAAGGTTTGTTCAAAGAATAGCACAAATCAGAAACAACAGTATCCCGTTGATTAGCTTTAGTTTGAGTGCTTTGTGGCGATGTTTTGCTGTCACATCCTGTAGTCGGCTCCAGTGGAGGTTTCGCTAGAGATTGAATTGGTTCTGATGCTATATTCTTTGCTCTGGGTTTAGTTAATTTCAATGTACGTAAATTTCTAGATTTAGAAGGCTTTCATGTTGTACTCTTTTTTGATTCACGTTTGTTTCTTAGTTTCAGTGACTCAAATGATGGTTTGTTTTGAGATGTTACAGTGTAATTTTAAGGGCCTGTTTACATGGAGGGAGGGTGCCCCGTCTAATCGAGTTACCCGGCTAACCGAGCTACTCTGGGAGGGCCAACTTTTCATACGTTTCTGTACAAAATGCATTGAAGCGTTTACATGCTAAACAAGGTAGCCCGCCTTCCCGGGCACCCTGTCTACTTGCCCGGGGCACCCTTCTAGGCGGGCTAGCTTTTTGCCATGTAAACGGTTCGTGCCAAGTTATCCCTGCTAGCCGAGGTGAGAAGACCGTGAAAGCAGCGATGAATTTGAGGTCAACTTTTAAAGTTAACTGCCCCTGGTGACAACGATCAATTAACAGAGTGCAAAATAAGGACCCTACATACTAAAAAGCGGTCGCTAACGGAAAGAGCGATCAACAAATTGAACTTACCGTTAAAAAAAATTCTTTCGTCCGCCATCTTGTTTGCTGTTCTCACGGCCGATCTAAAAATAGCCCACTGACTATCCCGCCTAAGTGAGTTGCATGTAAAGGCGGGCTATGTTTCAACCCCCCTAGCCGGGTAACTCGGTTAGCTGGGGTACCCGCCCTCCGTATTTACCCGTGTATCATGCGCACCCGTATATAATGCGCACCCTGTTTTTCTAGCATAGCAATATACCGATCTGTTAAAATAACCGCCATTTGGTCAGAGAAAATTCTCACCCGATCGAACAGCTGGAGTTATCTACTCGCGAAAAACAAATACAAATTTTCTGCCGGTTCGGGTTAAGTCATTGATTAAAAAAAAAAAAAAACTCACCTGTTCCAGTTAAAATTCAAAATGTGCGTTTCGTTACCATATTCAAATAAGAGGATATTTTGTTTCGTCTCTATGCAAATTTTTGGCGTCTGTTCACAAAATATCTCCAGCAGTTTTACTGCGGTTTTTCCAGCCAGCTTATCGGCGGTAATTTAAAAGCAATTGTGATAGGTTATTTGCTTGTTTATTATAACAACAGCATGGACAACAGCCTTTTGAAGTCTTATGTATCCTTTGTTAACCACACGCGTATGTAAGTGAGGGAAGCGATGAACAAACAAAAGGTTCCGTGTATAACACGCAGAGCAAATTTCATTAACAAAATCTTGGGAAAAAAAGTGCGCATAAAACACGGGTAAATACGGGTAAGCAACAGAGCTAGATTGTAACAAGTAGAAAAAATGCAATAAAAAGTAAACGATGTCAAGCAAGTAAAGAACACTTAAAACCTCTTTTCACTATGGCGCACTCTCCGGGCATTCAAAATGGCGACTGAAGAAAGTTTATGTGCTGTCCCGTTGATGACGTAACACTGAGCATGCGTATTATGAGCAAAGTCGTTTTGTGCGCCAACTGCATTTCTAAGCTCGAACTAAGCCCCGAGCAATAAGCAAACCGTTCTCGAGAGTTGGAGGCCAATATTTTCATTTGTAGATTTTGACGGCTAACAGTGCATTAGATTCTTCCTATACTTAAACCTGAATAATTATGATTTAAAGAATTTTAAGTTCTAGAAGCTAAATTAGCCATCTTTACTGGGGCTGTTTGTTAATCGAGTGAGTGATAACCGAGGCGATAAAATTTCACCAAAATCGGCAATCACTGATCGTGACTTTGTAAAGCATAATTTAAATTTTTCAAGGCTAACTGAACGTCAATAGATCTTGTCAACATTTTACACTGAGCGGTCGTTCCATTCGATACGAAAAAAATAGCCGAGCTAATCACGGTCAAGGTGAAGAATTGTGGAGTTGGTGAATATAAAGACCGCTGCCGGTTAGATATGCCTTTTTCCTTGATTTATACAACCTGGTCATCGCGGTAGAAGAAAGTTTCATTTCACCTCAAGACTGCAGATTTTGACGATTTTACTTAAATACTGGACATATCTTACTGCTGTAGCTTGCTAGTTCACCAATAACATAGTATTTTGCTCAACAATTAGTATTCGTCGATCCGATTTTTCCGTGGTGCACTGATTAACAAGAGTAGACTCAGTCCTATTTAAGCCGAGACCTGAGCAAAGAGTGAAAACGATTTTTTATTCAGCACTTATTGATCACGACTAACAAATTTTCGTAGCTGCAGAAAAGTTGCAACTTAAAAAACTGAACGAGGTGAAGAAAGGTGACACAAGTTGTTCTTCTACTTACATCATTCCTTGTTAAGTTCCAGAGAAGGTTTACCATCCTGCTAACTTTCCATTGCCATTTCATTTATGCGATTTTAACCACGGTCTTTGCAGATCAGTTAGCTCTAAGTTTCGGCAACTGGCGCTTAATCAAAGCAAACTAGTTTATGTGCTGGCCGTTTCCTTACCCTTTCAAGAACTGCGAACTGTGAACTGCGAGTGGTTTGTGTGTGTCTTGATAAATCTTTTGATTTTCCTGTCAGATACTTCTTTGGAGTACAAGTTCGTCATTGTCTTGCAAGGAGATGGTCGGCAGTGCATTAAGGTAACCAAAATAACGTAAAAATTGACTCATTTTATGTTTGCTTGTTTTTTTCGTGAACAATACCGTAGTTATCCTTGCCTTCGTCCTGTTACGTAATCAGAAACTCATCACATTGAGTGAAATAACCGGCAAGAACTTAACCTCGATCTTGAAGGCGTAATGTATAATTTTGATCCACCATAGCTAAATACAAATACATCTCGTAAATTGACAGATGTCGCTGGTTTTGCCGTAAGCCAATCGCACGGAATAACTGATAGGAAAAGATATAGATAAGTTTTATCTTTGTGCACCTCCAGTATCCACGAGAGCAGCCATTCGAGATGGAGCGGCAAAGAGGAGAGGGGACATATTTCAACCGAAACCTGAACAAGGGACATCAGGTGATCTTTAGAAAGAGCTCATATTAATTCAGCAGTTGTAATTTTGATCAGCGAGACTTCTTGGGGATTAACCGATGTACAGTGGGTAATGTAAAACTTCTTAAAGGTGTGAAGCAATGGTAAAAGTCCTAGAGTAAATTAAGATTTCATGCTGATGCTGTATCCGTTTCTGATATCCTATAAAGTACTTTTACGACCCTGGTTTGTAGCCAAACTAGACTTTCATATTCCTTAGTCAATTCCTTCTTTCTTTTATATCAGAACGTGCGGTTTTGTGCCTTAACTGGGTCAACGTCTATGGTTTCCTGACTACCATTTATTGCGAGAGTACAGGGTAATTGTTGTCCTGCTTGCGACAACGGGAAAAAGTTATTCATGCAGGCAACTAACGAGTTTAAATCTCAGTGATTTGTTTGATTTCAAAAGGACAGACCGTCCGCGGCAAATTAAACATTATTTTGGAACAACCATCTTACAAGATCACTACTGATAAGTATTCTTGAAAATACTTCCGTTTATTCACTCTAATAAGTTAATAATAGAACAGGACAGCTAGGTCGATTTTGTTTTTGTTTTTACCATAATAGCGGAATTATTCTATATCAAACGTAACTTATACGCCATCGTAATGTTATTATTTTGGTACATGACTTTTTTTTCCCTGAGGATCTATCCATCCCTCCCTAGCGTTTTCGTTATGTTACGATATTTTGAAAAGTTTGTACATTTAATATGTACATTTTAATACAGGATATGTATGCAAATAGCGCTGCTGGAAGCCAGTGACGCCGTTCAACATGGCAGGCTTTTTTTTTTTTTTAGATCTTTCACTTTGCCATTATAATTTTCTTTTTTCGCCAAAATTTAATGTTTTACTCAGAAAATGCACTTTTCAGTTAGCTTAGCATGTAAAAGATGCTCTACAAGTACTTATGGTCCAGAATATGGCTTAATATGGCTGAATAAATTTAAAGTTTAACTTTTTTGTCAATATCTTCTATATGTATTAGTCGAGTTTCACCAAATTCACAGCAAATTTGTCTCAAAGATAAACAAACAATTACTGAAATGGACAGTGCCTAGAGAACATTATCTTCATATAATTAAGAAAAACCGAGGGGGACTAGCACCCCCTCCCCCCGCCCCTGCACGTCAGAGGGTTAAAACATTAAACACGTGCCAAGTATTCAATGAATATAGATCTGTGGTAACAGTAAAACTTAAAATATCCGTTTTCGAAGACCGCCGGTCACAAATTCCATCCAGTCATAGCTTATACGGAGTTAAAAATAAAACCTAAGGCAATCAACACTCGATTTTTGTCTTCATTTGTTGTCTCTTGTCTTCCATCGGACTAGTCACTAATCTTATGGCAAACATTGCCAACAAACTTGACGTCGACATACTTTCCTTTCTCGTCCTCAATGACAAATAGCAGCTTTACCCTACATTCAGGGCGCTTGCATTCTGCTGCTCCTCTGAAGAATGGTGCTGAGTGCAACTTGCGAGAGTTTTCGCATCTCACGTGGTTGTTCTTGAATCGCAAACTGCACCAAGGGTTGCTCCGCTTGACTTTAAAACCAAAGATTCTTGTCCATTCTCCACCCAGCAGTCTACCTCCGCTTCGAAAGGTTTTGATCGGGATCTTTTCCCAGTCTTCTTTACTCAGCTTGAATCGTGCCTTTGCCTTATCGATGTTAACCCGAAAATAGGTCTCTTCATTGTCAGAGAAGGAGTCATCTACGGTCTGTATGTACCAACAAAAACAAAGCAAAAATTAACGATGCAAAAGGGCGCGAAAAGAAGACATTGATTGGGCATTAACAATAAAAATAGTACCTATGTTTTTTTTTGTTGTTGTTTTTTTTTTGGTTATCAAACAGTTACACAGTATATTGTTACCAAATATTTTTGATAATAACACTACTCCAATATTTTCGGGATTCCACTTATGCCTGCATCTTATACATTATTATGTTAGCATTTTAATTGATGCCAAAATGGTACGACAGCTAGTGTCCGTCAATTTTTGATCGCTTAGGTTAGCCCCTGCGTAACACTAGCTTTTGTACCCGACGCGTTGAAAAGTATACATTGTTATAGTAAGGCGCATTAGTTTTTACGGGCGTCTTCCTCCAGTTTAAAAGTGCCGTTTTATTTTTCCTCCGACATTCAACTCAGAACCGCTGAGGAAATAAACATGATCCTTAATTTAAGTGAGTTATTGCTGCATTGTGTTCTTTTTTTTGTTAGTTTTCGCGTTGTTGTTCATAGTGTTACGAAATAGATCTTCGCTTCCCGAAAATTAATATAGATACGATTTTTGGTTTTGAGTACTGTCTATATTCTGTTGTGGATAGCAAAAAAATAAGTTATGGACCGCCGATGGGTTAGCTCAGTTGGTGGAGCACCGGAATACTGTGCGAGAGATCGCGGGTTCAAACCCCGGTCCGACTAACACTCAGGGTCTTTAAATAAGAGAGGAGAAAGTGCTGCCTTTTAAATTATATCTGCAAACGGTTAGACTTTCTAGTCTTCTCGTATAAGGATAATAAACCGTAGGTCCCGTCTCACAACACTTGTATCTCATAATCTGTGGGACGTTAAAGAACCCACACACTGTTCGAAAAAAGTAGGGGACGCAGTTCCCGGTGTGGTGTTCTATCTCTATCTTTCATCTATCTTTGACATTCATGTGTGGGTTGGGTGGGTGGGTAAGATTAAATATGGACTGATAGCGTCCGATCTCACCCTAGAGAAGAATTGTAAACAGCCATGAAACTATTTGATATGTGCGGTATACAAATCCATTACCATTACTATTACCATTATGGTCAAGTTTTGGCAAAAATGGTAAAGTACTGAAAAAAGTGAGTTATGGTTATGGTAAATGTATTAACATACCGCACATGTCACATATTTTCGTGGCGGTTAACAATTCTTCTATGTAGTGAGCCGGATCGGACGTCAGCCTGTAAAGTCCCCCTTGGAGCCGCTATCAGTCCATATTTCACATCACTCACCCGTCCAACCCATGCATGAACGTGAAAGACACATGGAATCAGAAAATGTTACAGCGGTTGTGTTAACACTGTTTGATTGGTTTATGACTTACACTAGGCAAAGCCTATTGTATTTTGAGAGTACGAAAGCCGAGTATGGCACTGTCGTATAGGGCAGAATATATATTTTGAACGTAAACAATTAACTTACATCCGTATTAAGGGCGTTGTTGCTCTCTGTGAAAAACCACTCACTTGTCGAAACAATTATGTGTGTGCCTGGCATATCAGGCACACTGAAAATTGCTGGGACAAGTGTGTTCATCAGCCATGACATTGTTGTCGTTTGTCAGTGTTTGAAATGGATGCGACTAATTCTGGTCCAGAATATGGCTTAATATGGCTGAATAAATTAAAAGTTTCAATTTTTTTGCCATAACCACACCTCACTCGTGGCATGGCATTTCTACGAACGGTAGCCCCTGCTATAGCTAGGTATGGACTGATAGGCCTCCAGTAATACTTACCATTCTTTTCTGGGTGACTTCGTCCAAAAAAGGCGTCAACGGCTGAGTGAAATGATCACCACTTTGAACCTATAGATAAAAGTACATTTCAGCCTTTGTTAAGACCGTTTGGTGTTTATGAGTCGCGAGAGCGGGCACGTACATGTAGGTACACTGTAGCTAGGTGGGCAATAAATTGATAGATCAGCTTATGAACTAACAGTTCAATAGTTAAAGCTACAAAGATAGATATGGAAGGATAAAATTTGCTTAGATCATCCCCTCATTTACGTGTTTTCCAACACAATTGCCACACAAAGAGCGTAACATTGTGCGCATTTTGCATCCATGCAAGTTTCGTGTAAGACTTGGACTAAGGCAACTATGATGCGTCCAAGTCTTGTACCGGTAAAATGTGACCGTGACGTACCTGCAAAGGAACATGGGTCACCATTGATAGAGACGTTCTGTCATGGCTTACGGGTACCATAATAACTCCTTGGCGGTGTTGCACCTCCTGGAAATTTGCTGACTTGTCGCAGCAATTGTTGGTGTGTTTGATATGGCAGACACACCGACAGTTGCTGGGACAGGTGTGGCCATTAGTCTCAACATTGTCGCTTGTCAGTATTTGAGATGGATGCAAGTCATGGTATTCCCGTGGATGGTTGCTCCAATTGTAGACAGGTATTGGCTTATAGGCCACCTGTGATATATTGTCTTGGGGACCTCTCATTTCCAAGTTTTGCATTTGCGTATGTGTATCCATGCTATAAGGCGGCATTGTAGGTCGTGAATACACTTGTTTAGAGGCAGCGTCATGATCGTCATAACCTATCTGGAAGAGTAAATAAATATGGTGACAGATGTCAACATTACAGCTTGTGTGTTGCCAAGAGGTTTCTAGACAGGGGTTGCATAGTGGTGGAATCTGGTTCGTTAAGGGCCAGAGGATCGACAGAACCAGTGAGTATGAAAAAGAACAACTCTGTATTACATAATACATTGAGTAAGTCGGTTGTGTGAGCAACCTGCGTCTTCCTTTGAAAGATTCAGTAACTCTAGTCATTTCAGTTAGTCAATGGCTACTCTATTTTGCGTCAAATCGTTAAATGTTTTCTGCACAGTTTAGAGTAGGCCAATTCTTCCTAACGGATAGAGCAGTTTTCAATAAACTCAAAACCAAAACAATAACTCTGACCAATCAAAACAGACCTAAACAGTGCAATGAGCCAATTAAAATACAAAGCAATTACATGTAGCCGGCGCAAAGCGCGGGAAAATGCGCTCGTACAAGTTGGTTTTCCTTCTCATTGGTAGAAAAAGTGGCGGGAGTTTTGCTGGCCAATCACAGAGCGAAGCAATGCAAAGCCAAAGCAAAAGTAATTCACTTTCGATGCTCAATTGAAAAAACGCTCCAAGGACATAGCATTGGTATTGTAACCCTTCCTAATTTGAGGTATGATGGGATTTGTCTTCATTATTACCGCCTTTGCCTTGGTATATAGCCAAACAAGAAATTTATTTATATGAAATAGGTCGTTTTATTCAACTGATCGCAACAAAAGAGGCCCAAAAACTGCTTGCACAGCTTGCACAGCTGCTACAAGGTTAAAAACAGGAATGAAAATGAAGAATTGAACACTCAAGAAAGTATTCTTCGGCCATTATAAACCTAAACCTATCACGCACGTACTGTCTTAAGTTTGGCTGACACGAAGGACGCCAAAAAAACGCTAGATCGACGTTTTTACATTGTGGTTGTGTTTGTCGCCCGCTTATAGCACTTTGCCATTGCTTTTGCATGTGTCGCTTACTGTTGACGAGCCCTGGAAACCAATCCAGAGATTCCATTGTCAGGACATAAGCCAATTCGCTTTTTTGAGGGACGCCTTACCCTCTTATCCACCTTGTATACTGCCATGTGGGCGTTTACGATTTCGGAGAGGTGCCTGTCCATTTGGTGCTGTCCATCTGGTGCTGTCCATCGTCTTCTCCATCTGTCCCTTTGTGACGGTTCAACCAGAGGACTGAAAACGTCTTCATGGAAACCTTCAGACAGAGATCCAGCGACATTTGTTCTCTGAATACTTCTCAGAAGGTCTACATGAAAACTTGACTGTAATGGCAGTCCATACATGGAAAACTGATTGTTTATTGCGTTGGAAAAAGGCCTTGTGTTTTCTCGTTTTACAAGCGTTTCATCTCTTTTCGCCATTGAGTACCTTTGCCTGTCCTGAGTTTTTTCTTCTTCCATCTCCCAACAACCACTCGGGATCAAATCGTTCAATGAGTACATCGCGATCTACCCAGTCTCTCCAGTGCATTCCCGCATAGAATTAAGCATTTCTGCAAAGGAGAATAAATATTTTTAACCACTCAAAGGCCGTCTAATGAGAACACCTAAGGAGTATTAAGATGGCCAAGATCTGCACATTGCGCACGCCATGCTGCAATACGCCCTCAAATAAAACTTGGACATTTCAAGCGAATGAAGCCTCCATACATACACATACATACATACATAAACTTTATTTTCTCTCGAATTTCAGTGTAGCTTGCAAGAGCTAATATCTTCGAGAAAACATAAAAAGAAAGTATATATATATATCTATACAAAACAACTAAAATACACAGTATTTACAAGTATATATTACATATCATTAGAAATTTAAATAGCAAAAGTGAAAATAAGCGAGAGCGATTACACAAAGATACGGCCCTGGATTTCCCTCTTAAAATCAGTAAATGCACTTATACGGATAGAGTTAGGCAGTGTATTCCATAGCTTAGGTGAGAAGAAAGGTATATTTGGTTTTGCTTATTGTTGCTTATTGTTGGGTATTGCATTTGCCCAGAAATTCACGGTTTTCCTCCAACTTCGCAAGTGTTTGCCTTATTTACGTCATTATCGTTGCTGTATAGCCTAACGGTCACAGTGACTATAAATTTTGCATGAACATTACATTAGTAAGTACCATTCAAGTGTCAATGTATTTAGCCTGTGTAGACTAATTGGGGACACTAATCAAAAACCTAAGATGCATTTAAGATATAAGATAGCAATGATATAAGATGCATTTAAGATATAAGATAAGCAATGAGTCTATTTCGCAGCCGTTGTTGGGGCTCCCCCGATTAAACACGAGCTGTTTGGACGAGTAGTCTTAGCGCGACTCACTCCGAATTATATGAGCGACTCCGTGATTGGATATATACATGTACACGAATGGAAAAGAATGCAGTTCTGGTTGAAGCAGCTGTCGGTGGAGGAAGGGAGCGCGTTGCGTGACGAGCCCATACGACGTTGCGTGACGAGCCCATACGACGGCTGCGAAGGAGACTAAATGGTGATGGTGTGATAATAGTTGAGTTAATCGTTCGCCTCATGATTGAGTCACATATATGTGAATCGCGACGTTACGACCACTGTACTACTGGTCTTCATCAGGCGATTGTGTCCACTGGCTGCGTATCACTAGAAGTAGCATCTATGGTATATGCATGCTTTCAGAATTATAAATCCTTATATTGTTTACAGGATGAGAAAATAAAAATTAGGGCCGTATTTGTTAGTTATAATGCTGGAAAGATCAAGCTTTCTTGTTTTATCCCTGAAAGACTCCAAGCTCGGTGAGTCTCTATGATCTTTGTTTAGTTTTGACCACAACAGTGGTGTTGAAATCTGGCAGCGCAATATCACTGTTCTTGAGCGAATATCTGGAGCTCTTATGCACAAAGACACTCATTCACTGAATGAGTTGCCAGAAAATCGGATACCTATGTTATGCGCAACGGATTATGGGATCTCCAGGGGGCAAACATTGTAAGTCGCCAGAAAGAAAAGTATGGCGTAAAGTTGTTTCTTCGTCAAAAGCAGTGATTTTGAACAAAGAATAACGCATTTTCGCCGTGATTTTGTGAGAAGTGTAGGTGACTAATGTCGGTGCGTGGAAATTGTAAGTTTCCGTGCGATTAATGCGGTAAAATCTATTGATAAACACCTTATTCCGTAAGGAAGATTATGAAATCCACTGAATCTGCATCAAGTATTGGTCTCGAAATGGTACGAACATATATAAATTTGAGGCGATTCACTCAATGAAACCTTTTCAGTTGTAATTACGTGTGGTGATATTATTTTGTTTTTAATTACGTGTGTTAAAACATTATCTTATCATTGCTGCTGGAATTTTAACTCCACATTCCCAAAGGATATAAATTGTTATGCAGGGGATGGGAATTGTTTCTACCGAGCAATTTCGCTATGGAGGGATGAAATCAGTAATAGAAAACACGGAGAAATCAAAAGGTTGTCTAGCTGTTTTAGTGAGCAACATCCCATGTTATTCAGCGTTATTCAGCTACTACTTTTCTCTTAGAGTTTAGTCGGAGGAACATGTGAAACAGAAACAGAAAGAGACTCTTGTTCTTCGGCCATCGAAGTTTTATAACAAAAACAACACATAAAGCGGTTATAAACATAGTGAAGCAATGCATTTTATGAAATCTGACTTGAACATACGAAACGTCAAGTCAGATTTCATAAAATGCATTGCTTCACCATGTTTATAACCGCTTTATGTATTGTTTTTCTTAGAAACAGAAAGCCCTTTGTCACGCAATTCCACACAGCATAAAAATGGTTTGTAGTCAGAACGTACTTATGGACAAGTGGTATTTATTCAACATCAGCCAACCCTCAGAAAGATATTCAAGGAACATCCCTTGATCTCTTACCTTAAAGGAAAATTGCTATAACGTGTACACACAAGTACACACATCGCTAGCAGGAGTCGCGTTGGTCAGTCAACCCTGGCCTCCGGCCTTGTACAAAATGATTAGAGCAGACCTTAGTACTTATTGTCACTTTGACTTTATCACAGCTTATAGCTCTGGACCATGACAAAGCATTCTGTAGCTACTTGGTTTTTGGTGAGTAGAATCTCAATACACCAACGTGAGGAAGAACCCTTTGTTTATCTGGGTATCCTCGTACCCCTGTAACAAACCCGCATCGCCGCCGGGTATAGTCCCAGTTACATGCACTCGTTGTAAATATCAGCACACGTGTAATTACAACTGGAAAGACTTTATTGAGTGAATCCCCTCAAATTTATAGCTGTTCGTACTATTGCGAGACCATTGCTTGATGCAGATTCAGTGGATTTCTTAATATGCTCTTACGGCTTGCTTACGCAACAAAGAACTTATCAATATATCTCACGGAAACTTTTTCCACGCATCGACATAAGTCACCTCCGCTTCTCACAAAATCACGGCGAAAATGTATTATTCTTTGTTCAAAATCAATGCTTTTGACGAAGAAACAACCTTACGCCATACATTTCTTTCTAGCGACTTGCAATGTTTGCCCCCTGGCGATCCCATAATCCGTTGCGCATAACATAGGTATCCGATTACTGGCAACTCATTCGTTGTCATTCCATTCCCAACCCCTCCCCCCTTTTTAGCTTGAAGATTGAAGATTTGTGTGCTTGTACGGCACTGGTGTGTAATATGTCAACCCTCAACGTCAGTGTTTTACTCCAGAAGAGATATAATACTGTAAATATGTGTGTATGCGACAGGGAAAACCAAAATACTAGACTTCACTTCTGCTTGTTCACAGGTTCCTACGTCACAGCTCGAATAGTATATCCGCAGAGGAACAGCTGAAGGCCAAAAACCAGTCGACAGTTTTCATTAACATTGCCTATCCTAAAAACCTAAATGAGTGAGCGGCGTGTTAAGACTAAGATTACACACGTGTGGGAAACATTTCCACATCGCAAGGATCGGAGACTTGCATCGCAAGGATTCAAAGCCACTCACGAATTAGCACCGTCTTACATCAATGATCTTGTTAAAATTAAGCCTTTAAACTCAAGATATAGACTGCGATCTAACGACGGAATACTGCTGTCTCATCCGACCTTTAAAACTTTAACAACCCTGGGCGACCGTGCTTTCGTTGGTTCGGCGCCTAAACTTTGGAATGATCTACCTCTGGAAATTAGAATGGCCAAAACTGTTGACACTTTTGAAAAATTTTTAAAGACGCATCTTTTTAGTAAGGCTTTTCATTCTTAGTTAGGTGACTGTGATTTTTTCTTATTTACTTTTAGCATGACTGTAGAAGGTGTACATTTTTAGTAAGGCTTTTTGTTCTTAGCTAGGTTTTTTAATATTTTACACAACGCATGATGTAATTCGTATTTTATCATTTAGTTCTTTTATTTCATCCATCGTTGTAATGCGCAGTTGATCATCTCGTCATGGAAACTGCGCAATATAAATTCGTAATTTATTATTATTTATTCATATATGCTGTGAACTTTTCCGTTACTGCTATTTTAACTAAAGATGTAATTGACGTGCAAAATTGCCAGCATTACACTTCAGTTGGCAAGTTTCACAATGCTTGCTTTAGTGGAAGGTTGCCTTTGGCTTTCAAAGACGTTTTTCCATTGCATACTTAAAACTAAGAAGAATGCTTCAATCAGCGTCACTGTTCTTCGCACAATACCCGATACTTTTAATAGGTCTTAGTTGCAATATTTTAGTTGCCTTGTTTTCTCAAATCATGTATGCTGTAATGCTGTAATTTTAATGTTTTTGTGAATTTGTAAGTGGAGAGTCTCCTTTGCGAAATCTATAAAGACCTGAACATTTCGTGGCCCTGCTATCACGGTGCTGCACGCAAGAAGAGTGCTTCGTAATAAAGTATCTATGTGTCTATCCCAAGTTTGCACATTTCGTCTATAAACTCCCATTATTTGATTACCAAAAAAGACATCCAGACATCACTGAGGAATGTATTGAGAGACGTAAAGCTGGTCTGTAAGAGGGGGACAAAGCGGGGTCTTGTCACGAAGTCACGATAATAAATTTTGGATTTCACGAATCACGAAACCTCACTAAGGTCACGGAAAAAATCTGATCACAATGCAGCGAAATTCAGCTACGAACTCAACTTTAGACATTCACGATTTATTTCTTATCTATTCACGATTCACAGTCAAGAACTTTTGCATTTTACGCCTCACGGAATACACTTCAATCACGATTCACGGAACAGTTTTTTATCAAATCACGATTCACAGAGCACAAAAAAAACCGGATCACGGCGTCAGGAAAATACCCTTGACCTCCCCCCTCTTGTAGGTTTCCTTCTTTCTTTCGAACTGTAACCGCACATGAATAGCTTCTTAGCGAAACGACACATCTGTTTTGAAGACCCCTTTGGAGTGATCAGAATGTTTTGGATAGTACATAATTAATTCATCTCTTACCTTTATTTCCTTTGTGTAGCTGTTTGTTTGCTTTTGCGTTAACTTTTTAAAGTGATGCACGTCATGGGCACGTGGATTGTTTCATAATGAAAAGTTGCAATGCAGCTGAATCCAGTAACTGAATTAGACTAAAGCAAAGACTATTTCCTCGGTTCCTCAATTCAGCATGTCTTCCAAAGACTATCTGTAGTCTTACATTTTTCGTCATCTTTACTCCTTGCGTCCCGCTTTATTCAATGATGATGATGATGATGATGATGATGGTGGTGGTGGTGATGATGATGGTCATGGTGATTGATGGTGGTGGTGGTGTTGGTGGTGATGATGATGATGATGATGACGATGGATTGACACAATGATAACAATTACAATTACAAGAACAGTGAACAATAACAGTGGTACAAGATAATGATAAAAAGTAAAGATGATAATGACTATGATGGTCATGATGATGATGACGACGATGATGATATTATTGAGGGATTGTTAGTGCAAGGCTATGCGTTAACTTTCAATAAATTTGTAGCTAGAGGATTAAAACGAATAATGAAAATCAGTGTCAGTGCAATCGACTTCAAATTTTATTCCTGGGTTTTTCTAAACTGACTATTGATATCATAAGAATTTGAATTATGTTGGACGCGCCCCAATAGGTTTTGCTTTAGTGTTCGTCTTGTTTCAATGAACGACAATATATTCTGCTGAATTGTATTAAGTATACTAAGGAAACATCTGTGACAAAATTTCGTTTGTTTTTAAGATTATCCGGATGTGCTGCATTTGCGACTCTTGTCCTTAGTACATCGCGCCATGTCGTGCAGCTCTGTTGAGGAATTTCAAACGGTAGGTTGGAAAAGCAGGAATGACAGATTTGGGACCCGAAATTAAGAAAATTCTAAATATTCGGAGTACAATAAATAAATAAATAAATAAACTAAAAAACTGGCATCATTTCTCACCGCGCAGTAGATATGTCGTCTCCCCCACCCCTCCCCCCGTCTCCTGGCTGCTTTACAGTCAAAGAACAATGCAAAATACATTCCCGTTATCGCTTCGCCTATCTGACAATACCATCAGCAGCAGCTACCCGCAACACGAAATCAAGTTATTTTTTTCAAGCTGAATACAGTATTTCATTTGAAGTCCAGCTCGTTCACGTCTTAAAGCGCTTTACTGGTACTTGGATGATGGATAATGCTGAACGGAAAAAAAGAGGACCTATGCAGAAGTTGTTCGTTCTGGTGGTGGTAGGTGGTGTTTTTCTTTACCTGTAAATCGCCTTGTCATATCAAAGTTATGTGGGTTTAGAAGGAAAAAAACTGACAGTCTCAACTGCATACCAAGTACAGAAGATCCCTAAGTATTATACTACACTCGTGGTTTCCTAGATTTTCTAGTACATTAATCTAGTTGATTAAATGACTATCGATGAAGTTACATTGAATTTCAGTGTCAACTGGCGTATCGGTCTACAGAATTTAGCGAAAGAATACGGTAATCTGGTCTTAATAAACAGAAAAATTTGAGCGTGTGTATATATATATATATATATATATTTTTTACACACGCTCAAATATATATATATATATATATATATATATATATATTGATAATGGTGTCAGCAGGGTAAAGTGCAATTGTGCGGTGCTTTCTAGAATATCAGGAGAGACCATGATTATGTAAGTATGGGATCCAAAGCTGATAAAAAATCTCTCTACAACACGATAACAATTAAAAATCACTCCAAGGCTCCTATGCATATGAGCAACTCATGAATGCAGAGGATATATTGCGATATATTGATATGTGTTACAGTACAAAAGAATATATAACGACTCAACCGAAAACAAAAGCCTATTGTACTGCAAGTTAATAACGAAAGAAGCCACGTATCTTGTTGAAATTTATGACAGGGTCAACGCAGCCAGAGTTTGTGTAGGAGGGAGGAGGGAAGGTGTTGGGGTGGGGGTGGGGTGTTGGTTCTGTTATATTTCAGTTATTATTTCCCACAACTTATGTCAGTGGCATACCTTCCAGAAGAAAATGAAAACGGCGAAGGCGACAAAACAGGCCTCATGTCCATTGGTATGGATTTAATTTTTATAAACTGCAGTTGGAAGACAATTACATTCCGTAAATGTACGGTATGAATATTAATATAGAGACAATTCGCAAAGCAACTCACAGGTAACAAGATGGCGTTGACAATAGGTATGAATTGCTTTCATTCAAGACGATGATTAAATTGCTTTAACATTTTTCAAGCTTTCAACAGATAGATATACTGTATATGCGCTAGTAAGTACCCGGTGAAAATGACAATCAACGAAACTAATCATGTTCAAGGTAATTGTGAGGGTTGGGATTCAATTATGATATAACTGGTGAGACGTTCGTTCAAAGTCTGGCACCGCTTTTTTTTTTTTTTTTGTTTTGTTTAGTTTTCGAACCGAAGGGGACGAAAATCTCGCTCAGGGTACGAAATACGTCTGGCAAGATATTTTATATGTCGATATTTTTATTTAAAAATGATTCCCTAACATGTGTTGTTTGCAGAGTTAAATGACTATCTGGTTAATGCTATTCATTGATCGACAAATGCAAGACTGGTTCCGTAATGACAGATCCCGATGCCAATCTGGAGACAATTAAGCAGCTGAATTGTACAGTCAACAAACTAACGCAATCGCTAATTCACTTTGTTTTCGTGGTCAGCAACCGGGCACTGCATGTCAGACGTAATGACGACTTAAAACAACATCATGATGATTTACAATAAAGTCAAAACACCGAGCCCTTTGAATCGCCATATAATTTTAGCCAGGTTGAGTATAAGAATCCCGTTGCCTTTGCCTTTGTATCGGCTCTTTTAACTCTGTCTGTCGGTCTGAACTGATGTCATCTCGATGAGCAGTGTTTATTTCCTTTTACCTGATTTTTAAGCTGGTTTTAGAGAAGGGGGAATTGTTTCTGAAAAAATTTTATGAAAGAGTATTTGATTCAATGCCATAATTTATTTAACATATAGCGAAAGTGCAAGCCGTCCTTCTTATGATGTTGTGGTAGACTTCAGTTTCGAGGCTAACCTCACTTTTTGACGAAGATTCCCAGAATACTGATTCTTTCTCAATACAGGTGTGGATCAAAGCTAATTAACGGTATCAATACTCCTGCACTCGGATGAGAGTTTAACATTCAAGACCATCACAGATTAGTTAGCCCGTTTCACAATGTTACTTTAATAGTGGAACCTAGCCTTTGGCTTTCAAGGCTAATGTTTGTCTTTCGGCTTCTTACTCTTTGAACTTCAAGTGAAAAGAAGATTCCCTGAATACTGATATTTTCTAAATACAGGCAAGGATCGAAGCTACTATCAGTATCAATAGTACTACTAAATAGATGGGAGTTTAGCATACAAGACAACACTTCGAAACAGTTTCATGACCTACTTTAGTGGAAGCTAGCGTTTGGCTTTCATAGAAGCATTTTCAAAAGGATGATAGTTCTTGCCAAATTTAATTTAAGGCACAATTAAGTTTTCTAAGAACACATTTCGGAAAGACGGAGCAACGTTTCAACGAGAAAAGGCTTGCCAAAGAAATAAACCTATATTTACATTCTTTAAACTAAATAGAATGCTTCATAGTCAGCCTCATGTTCTTCGCACAATACCCAAAACATTTAATAGCTCTTAATTGCAATATTCACTTGCCTTTTGCCTAAAACTCAATTTGAATTACCACGGCTAAAGAAGGCTGCTGTAATTGTAGTGTTTATGTGTTTCTGGAGTCTCCTCATTTGAGAAATCTAACGAGGCCTGATGAGTTCATGATCCTGCTATCAAGAAGCTGCACTCAAGAACAGTGCCGGGTTAATAAACTTTTTATATGTCTATACGGCCAAGTTCAAACACGTCGCCCATAGACACTGGCGTGGCGGACGGCATGACTCTCTCCGCCCATTATTAGATTACGAAAAAGGTTTCGCACAATTTCCAGACACATCACTGAGTCAATGAATGTATCGAGAGACGTAAAGTTGGTCTTTTTTCTTTTTTTTTTTTGTAAGTTTCCTTCTTATTTCTTTCCAACTGTAACCAAAAATCAATCGATACTCAGCGAAATGACATATCTGTTTTGCCGAACCCTGTCGATAAATCAGATGTTTTTTAATAACATGATCAATTCATCCCTAACCTGCATTTCCTTTGTGAACCTTTTCTCTCAATGAACTTATTTCCTTTGGTGTCATCCTTTCAAGGCCTGAGCGTCAATTGTCCTTCTTTTATTCGAACTGTAACCGCAAACCCATCGATCCTGAGCTAATGGCGTATCTGTTGTAAAGACGCATGGGGATAAATTAGAAGTCTTTGAAAATGCAAGATCAATTCATCTTTAAAATGATTCCTCTGTGAACCTTTCCACTTAATGGATTTGTTTGCTTTTGCGTCAACTTTTGAAGGCATTCACGTCATGGGCACGTGACGGGTTTCATAGTGAAGACATGAGAAGCGTTTCTTCTTAAAAACTGGAATGTAGCTGAATTCAGTAACTGTGTTAGACTAACGGAAATCCTATTTGTTCAGTTTCTCAATTTAGTTTGTCTTCCAAAGACCATCTGTTTTCTTTTATTTTTCCTCTTCTTTACTCCTTGATGATGATGATGATAATGATGATGAAATGGCAATATTGATAACAATGACAATAACAGTATCGAATAATAAACGAACTGACAACGATTATGGTAACGACAGTGGCATGGTGAAGATGATGATGATGATGATGATGATGATGATGATGATGATGATGATGATGATGATGATGATGATGATGATGATGATGATGATGATGATGATGTTGATGATGGTGGTGGTGGTGGTCAACCTCATTCCCAGGGCTTTCTCCCTCAAAGGCCTGGAAATGAGGTTGGTTGGTGGTGATGGTGATGGTGATGGTGATGATGATGATGACTGTTTGCAGCGGGTAACAGCGACAATATTAACCCTTTGACTCCCAAAGACGCCTATTTGGCGTATAATATACCGCTTTTGCTTTTATGATTTATTTCTTGTTTAAATTTTGTCACAAAGACATAATAATGTGCAAATAGCACTAAATGGTGCTTTATGCAATTATCAAATCCAAAAAAGCGACAACAATACCCAAATTCCGCTGCATAGCACAGTTTTTTGGGCAGCAAAGCCCAAAATGCCAGTCTTTTGACCAAAGAACAACGCCAAAAATTACACATTTCGTGGTCAACTTATTAATAAAAAACATTGCCCAAAAATCAAAATTCTACATTTACAGCAAACCTTAAAGCCAGCCCTTGGCATCTGGAGGGAAATGTTCCTCTCACTTTTTCCGTAAGCCACGCTTTAGCCATTTTATTGGAGCCAATCTCGCGTATCTCAAGTTGTCTTGTTCACGCCCCAAAAGAATTCTGGGAACGTCAACTATTCCAGGAACATAGAACCCTTCCATTTCCTATTTCCAAGTTTTTTTGTAAGTGTCGGGCCACCCAGTACTACCAGGAAAATATGACGTCGATTGAACTTTTTACCAGTCAAAACTAGCCCAAATTGCCTTGGTAGGCCCTGGAATCCTTCCACAAATATTTATTTATTCAGCTTCGCCAGAGACCTTGCAGGGACACTACAACAGCTTGCGCCAACTACTGTAGGCCCGTAACTGCAAACCCTCCCCCATAACCACATTCAAGTAGAGATAGACCACCACACCGGGGACTACGTCCCCTACTCTTTTCGAACAGTGCGTAGGTTCTTTAACGTCCCACAGAATCAGTTATGAAGAGTTGTGAGACGGGGCCTACGGTTTATCGTCCTTATCCGAGAAGACTAGAAAGTCTAACCATTTGCAGATGTTATTACAAAGGCAGCACTTTCTCCTCAATTATTTAAAGACCCTGAGTGTTGGTCCGGCCGGGGTTAGAACCCGCGACCTCCCGCACGGTAGTCCGGTGCTCTACCACTGAGCTAACCGGTCGGCGGTTAGTCGGCGGCTAAGCGGTCGACAAAGTTAGCAGAGAGACAGCTTCGGCCATCCACCGCCATATTGGCTACGAAGCAGGTTTTTAGCGTCTCATTCAGCAAGAAACCGTCTCTCACCTCTGACTTCTTTCAAAGGCTTGCCTTTACCCACATTCCAGCTTAAGGATGCCAGCCTGGGGGCCTTTGTGGAGGAAAATGGCTCGAAAAAACCCCATAAAGCGGAAAATTTACCGCAATCAAGCTTGTTGACTCGGTAAACGAACAACAGCCGCTAATGTGCGTGACGTCACACCTTTAGAGTGAGCCCACAGTGACACAAGCCCGCTGTTATTTCCATCGCAATTCCTTAAATGGAGAAGATTAGTCCTCCAGACTAATTATCACTAAAAATTTACTAAAAAAATGCAATGAATTGGTAGTCAAATGGTTAAGGGGAAAACAATGACGATATTTTCTTATGTTTTATTATTGTTTGTCTGGTCACGATCTATCTTTGATCCATCGTAGAGCAAGTTTGATCGTTCACGGTTTCTGCAGTGGTTTTCGTAACCTCAAAAAATGATAACAACGATGATGCTCATGATGATAACGATGACGATGACGATGATGATGAATCTATTCAGGGATTGTTGGTGCAGGGTTATGCGTTAACTTTCAATGAATTTGTAACTATGGGATTAAAACGAATGACGAAAATCAAGGTCAGTGCAATCAACTCCAAATTTAACTCCTAGTGGACGTTTGTAACTATTGATATCACAAGAATTTGAAATATGTTGGACGCGGCGCAATTGGCTCTTTCTTATTGTTCACCGTGCTTACATAACGACAATATACTCAGTTCAATTGTATTAGGTACACTAATGGAATATCTGGGACAAAATGGGCATTGTTTATAAGATTATCGAACGTGCTGCATTTGCGGCTCTTGGAACATCATGCCATGTCGTGCAGCAGGCGCTGCAATCTGATGCCATAAGGTCAGATACAATGATAAACGAAATGGAAATACCCAGCTAAAGAGCTACTCTGTGATTACATTCGGACATGAATGGGGTATTCATGAATTATGGAAATATGAGCATGATCGTTCATTTCTACCTTAATTTGAGAAAACTACATCTGAGAACAAGGTGGAATTTGATACAATTGGTATGTGACGCATTTTATCGCTGAAATCAGCCCTGCATTTATTTGTGTCCTCACCGCCATCCTGTAGTTCATATCAAATTCGCAGAGTAAAAGATATCTGTTTTTTTTAATACACAACAAGGGAGAACAATTTGAGTCGAGTGTCGATTTCGTTCGTCACTGAATTCGAAGTTGTTTTCGCATAAACTTTGAAGGGGAAGTGGAGGGGGAAAACACATGCCGTCGCTTAATGTATGTTCGGGAAAATCACATATATCAAAGAGTGGGACACATCCCTCTGTTGAGGAATTCCGAACTCTCAGTGTTTTTTCCAGCTTGGTAAAGGATATCTCGTTACTAACTACTTTGGATTGCACTTTGATGAAACGTGACTTCAATGAATTGTTTTGTTCGTGTGGCCTGCAATCCATTCTGTCAGTAATTATTCAATATTTATTTCACAATTTCTTGGCATAACCTCAAGAGGAAAATGAAACCGGCCAAGGCGACCAAACAGGCCTCATGTCCATTGGGGTGGAATAAAATTCCTCAGCTGGAAGAAAATTATATTCTGTAAATGTACTGCATGAATATTAGTATACGTGAGACAATTCACAAAGGAGCTCAAAGTCGTGGATATAACGGGTAACAAGATTGAGTTGACAATAGGTATGGTTTGTTTTCATTCCAGATGACAATTAAATTGTTTCAGCATTTTCAACAGATAGATGTACTATAGCAAATGCCCTCGGAAAATGGTAACGAAACGCTTGCACAGATTTCAAGCCGGTTTGCTTACAAGGAAAGTAATCATGTTCAAGGTAATTGTCAGGGATTCAATTATGATATAGGCCAGATAAATGGGTGAGATGAGAGACGTGAAGCACCGATCGTTTCAGGTTTTGGTTTGTTGTCGGAGGGGACGAAAATGTCGCCAAGGTTCGAAATACGTCAGGCAAGATATTTGAAATGTCGATACTTGGAATCATTCCCTAACGTACGTGACTGTTGTTTGCCGAACTTTAAAAATGACTAGCTGGTAATACTATTTATTGATCGACAAATGGAAGATTGTTTCCGTAATGACAGATATCCCCATGCAAGTCTGGAGACAGTTCAGCAGCTAAATTGTACAGTCAACAAAGTAACGCAAGGGCTAACTCACTTTGTTTTCGTGGTCAACAACTGGCGCCTGTCAGACTTAACGACTTAAACAACATGATTTACAATAACGTAAGAAACTGAGTCTGCAGCAAGGTTGAATAGAAGAATCCCGTTGCATTTGCCTTTGCATCGGCTCTCTTTAAATTATGTCTGTCTGTCGGTTTGTTTTGATGCCAATGATCCATGAGCATTTTTCATTTCCTTTTGCTTGTTTTTCAATTGTGATTTATTCGAGACAAGGTGGAATTGTTACTGAAAATTCTATCCTCAAATATTTGTTTCAATGCCAGTAACATATCACGAAAGTTCTAGCCGTCTTTCTTATGTTGTTGCGGTAGACTTCGCTCCAAGTAGCTGCAGGACTTCAGAGGCTAATGTTAGTCTTTTTTCTTTTTCTTTTTTTAATAAAACATTTTATTTAATTACATACTAACTGAAATCCCTATATAACTTACATAATATTTACATGATACTTACATCACGACATATTACAACTTACATCATATTACAACTTACATCACGATACTAGCATACCAGAATGTTAGTCTTCCAACTTCGAAGTTAACTTGCTCTTTGAACTTCAAGTGAAAAGAAGATTCCCGGCATACTGATATTTCTCTAAATACGGGTATGGATCGAAGCTAACTATTGGTAGCAATAGTACTGCAAAATAGATGGGAGTTTAACATAGAAGACAACACTTCCTAACACGTCCATGAGTTGGGACAGGGGAGTTGGCCCGTCTCACAATGCTTACCATGTTTAGTGGAAGCTAGCGTTTGGCTTTCGACACATGTTTTCAAAGGATGATTGTTCTTGCCAAATTTGAAGAAAGACGGAGCGACGTTTTAACATAGAAAGTCGTGCCACCAAAATAAAGCATATCAGTCACATATATATTCTTTCAAAACTAAGCAAAGTGCTTCAATCAGAGTCGTTGTTCTTCCCACAATACCCGATAATTGTAGTGTTTTTGTGTCTGGATTTCTGGAGCCTAGTCAGTTGAGAAATCTAACGAAGCCCGAAGAGTTTATGATCCTGCTGTCAAGATGCTGCACGCAAGAATGGTGATTAATAAACTATCTATCCCAAGTTCGAACATTAATCATGTTCAAGGTGATTGTCAGGGTAAGGATTCAGTTATTATATAAACTGCTGACAGTGCTGAGACGTGTAACGCTGATCGTTTGTTTTGGTTTGTTGTCGGAGGGTGGAGAAAATGTCGCCAGGGAGCGAAATACGTCCGGCAAGATATTTCAAATGTCGATACTTGAAATAATTTCAGAAGCTGAGCCTGCAGCAAGGTTGAATAGAAGAATCCCGTTGCATACCTTTGTCTTTGTATCGGCTCTCTTAATTATGTCTGTCTGTCGGTTTGACCTAATGTCATCCATGAGCATTTTTAATTTCCGTTTACTTGTTTTTCAACCGGTTCGAGACAAGGTGGAATTTTTACTGCAAATTTTATCCTTAGTTATTTCAATGTCATTTTAAAACATATAACGAACGTTCTGGCCGTCCTTGTTATGTTATTGCGGTAGACTTTGGTTCAGGTAGCTGAAATCGAACGACTTTCGAGGCTAATGTTAGTCCTTCAACTTCGAAGTTAACTTACTCTTGGAACTTCATGTGATAAGAAGATTCCCAGAATACTGATTCTTTCACAATACGGGTGTGGATCAAAACCAATTAACGCGGTATCAATACTCTAGGGCGCCCAACGACGAGTTTCGGTAGATATCTGTTCGGTGGAGGCGTAGTTCGCCTTAGCCGGGATTTTGGCGTCGAAGAGTGCACTCGGATTTTCGCAACTAAAACGTAGCCTAATAGATTCGCAATCGGAAAATCATAGCCCCTGAGGTTTTCGGAAGGGTCGTAATTGCTGTTTTTGGCAGTCAAAAACGTCAGCTAGCATTTTCGGAAAGAAAATATATAGTTCCCTAGAAAGTTCGTGGAAAGTTCATTTCAGCTTGCATTTTCTCAAAGGAAGATTTTGTTCCCTAACATTTTTGAGCAATTAAACTCTTTCAGCTAGGGAATCCGAACAGATGAACTTCTTCTAGTACTTAAAAATGTCTTTCTACAGCTTTTGGTTGCTTTGGCTCGTTGGGTGCCCCTGATACTCCTGCTCTCGGATGAGAGTTTAATATTCAAGACCATCACAGATTAGTTAGCCCGTTTCACAATCGGTTACTTTAGCGGAACCTAGCCTTTGGCTTTCGAGGCTAATGTTAGTCTTTCAACTTCGAAGTTAAGTTACTCTTGGAACTTCAAGTGAAAACAAGATTCCCTGAATACTGATTTTTTCTAAATACAGGCAAGGATCGAAGCTACAATCAGTATCAATTGTACTACTAAATAGATGGCAGTTAAACATACAAGCCAACACTTCGAAACACTTCCATGACTTACTTTAGTGGAAGCTAGCGTTTGGCTTTCAAAGACGTGTTTTCAAAGAATGATCTAGTTATTGTCAAATTTAAGGCACAATTGAGCTTTCTAAGAAAACATTGCGGAAAGACGAACATGAAAAAGCTTGCCATCAAAATAAAGCATATTATGTGTATTCTCAAAACTAAATAAAACTCTTCATTCAGCGTAATTCATTCGCACAATACCTGGTACATTTAATAGCTCTTATTTCCACCACTGTAGTTGGTTTTTCCTTAATCTAAGTTTGCATTCTGTACCACGAACTTAAAGACGAATGCTGTAATTGTAGTGTTAATGTGAATTTCTGAAGTATCCTTCGTCGACAAATCTAACGAGGGCTGAAGAGTTTATGGTCCGTCTATCAAGATGCTGCACGTAGGAGTGGTGGTTAATAAACTATCCATATGTCTATTCCAAGTTCGAACACTAATGTCGCCCATATACACTGTCGAGGGGACGGTACGACTCTCTCTGAATATTAATTGATTTCCAAAAAGATTTTGCAAAATTTCCAGACTCATCAATGAGTCACTGAATGTTTCTAGAGACGTAAAGTTGGTCTGTTTCCTTTTTAAGTTTCCTTCTGTCTTTCGAACTGTAACCGCAAATCAATCGATTCTGAGCGAAACGACATATCTGTTTTGCCTGTGGACAAATCAGAAGTTTTTAAATACGGTGGAACCTCGATTTAACGAATTGAAGTGCCAAGGGACTAGGGAAATTGGGCTCGATATAACGAGGTCCTTTTCCATACATTTTCAAAGGTCGGGCTGAAGAATATCGTTTGTCATACCAAGGACTTTGTTATATAGAGGTTCGTTAAATCGAGGTTCCATTGTATGCATGATTACTGTCATCTCTAACCTGTATTCCCTTTGTGAACCTTTTCCCTGATCGATTAGTTTGTTGGCACCGAGTCGAGGAATGGGCTCTGTTTTTTAAATATGTTTTTAATATGTTTTTTTTTTCTTCTTTTCTTTTACGTCTTCACACGTGTCCAACACGCACCACCGCACAGAAGGGTTGAACAGAAGCTCGATCATTGGTCAAGTGGTCGTTGTCACCACCTCTGATGCGGATAACCATTGTTATCAATGGTTGAGCTGTAAAGCAATTTAGCAATTTTAAAGGATATATGTAGATAGGGATTCTACGGAGATTCACTATAAAAACGCCGTGTTAAGACTTCTCTATTTTCTTCTGTGGATTCTTTCATTGATGATGGGGATGGTGATGGTGATAATGATGATGACGATCATGATGGAATGAAATAATGACAACACTAACAATGGCAATGACAATTGCAGAGCCAATGATAATGACACTGACAGCGCAGAGATAATGAGTGGCAATGATGGTATACAGTATTAGGTAGTATAAATAATGATGGTGTTTACTAGCTCTAACGGGTAGCAGCACTGAACAATATTACTACAGCAAAATAGTAATGGTGATAATGACAATGATGGCCATTATGATAATTGTATTCAGGTATTGTTGGTGCCTCGTGCACAACGCTATGCGTTAATTTACAATGAATTTGCGGCAATAGCATTGGAAGGAATGACGAAAATAAATATCACACCAACCAACGCCATATTGATATCACAAGAATTTGAATTATTTTGGACGTGCCCCAAAAAGTTCCGTTTTAATGTTCACCGTGTTTAACTGAATGGCAGTATATTCTGTTTAATTGTTTAAGTATATCAAATTTTGCTTTCCAGTATTTAAAATATATTGCATTAGAAATGTCATCACTTTTCGTAAACCGACTGGTTCGTGGGAGAATTCCGTGGATTGTTTGACAACCATTCAGGTATCGCAATAGTCATTATGGATCTCCATTGGCTACCTGTTAAACAACGTATATCTTTCAAGATATTACTACTTACATATAAGGCCTTGAATGCCTTGGCGCCTCAATATATATCGGACATGCTAGTGCAGTACACACCAGCTAGAACTCTACGCTCTTCTAACAAACAGTTCTTGCAAGTGCCTAAGTTTAAACTTAAGACTTATGGAAGCAGGTCATTTAGCTATGTCGCGCCCTACCTGTGGAACAAGCTCCCAGATACCATACGACAGGCACCATCACTTGCGACGCTTAAGTCAAAGCTTAAGACTTATCTTTTTAGCCAAGCTTTTGATTTGTAGGACTATTAATATTAATTAATTTGTTAGTATTATTTCGTGGTTTATTTAGTTAATTATTTATAATCATTTTAATTGTACATATTGTAAAGCGCTCTGAACTCTAGGGCGAGCACTATAGAAATCCTATATTATTATTATTATTATTATTATTATTATTATTATTATTATTATTGTCGTGTCACCTTGGCATATCAGTCTACATTAAAAATTGGGCAAAAAAATTATAGGGTAATGTGGTCTTATAAATAGAACAATACGAGCATGTGTAAAAACATATTGCTAATAGGGTCAGCAGACAGAGGTATCCGAAAATTAAAGTGCAAGCGTGTGCTTTCCAGAATATCAGAAGAAACGATAATAAATTATGTAAGTATGGAATTCAAATTCTCTAATACACGATAACAAAAACTAAATCCAAGGCTCCGATGCATAATATTATGAGCAACTCGTGAATGCAGAGTATATCTTGCGATATATGTAAAGGTTAGGCACGCCACGAGGGAATATAGCACATATCCCCGAGGGTCGTTAGGTGAGGTTTCCTAAAAGATACAAAAGGCCATTAAATAACGAAAAACGTATTTTCTACTTGTTCGAGTTTTATTTTAAAAGTACTTTTTAATGGCAGATTGTAGGCGGTGAGATTTCGACTGTAAACATGTTTTTCTAATTTGCGGTTTTCTGAAATTCTTACAACAATGCGTAGTAATAATAATAAAAATAATAACAGCTTTATTGAAGTGTTGATGTATTTAATATTTACTACTAATTAGGGACACAACAAAAAAAAATCAAATATCATTTTAAAAAATAACGTGTTTTGTTTACTGATACACGGTGGGATTGAATTTAGTTCTGTATTATTTACACAACAATATGTGTAGACATTTTCTTTTGTCTGCTGGTATGCGTGGTAAACATGATTGTTACTTTTGCATAAACTGTGCATTCAGTATACTAAACGTGGTTGAACGGCTGCTGTTAAATTTGGGAAAAGTGAGTACTCGGTTAGCATTGTTTGTCAAAAGCGATAAGCAATAGTCAAGATGAAGTCTTTTTAACCCATAACAGCTTTTTAGGGTCTTTGGAGTGTCCTTACAGCTGTTAAGTGTTTTACTACAAGATGATGTTCTTCGTTTGGAAGCAGGTGGGTCGCAGTTAGGAGAATCTGTTTCAGTCTTGTTTTGTTTCCATAACAATTCAATTTCTTCAGCTTCACCGTTGCGTGTTGAAACTTCACTTAGTTTTTCGTCTGTGCTTGTTTGTTTGTTTGTTTCTTCTTTAGAGTTTACAAGTAATGGGAGACTAAGTTGAGGCGGTTTCTATGTTACGTCATCGCCGCAATGTTGGTGGGCGTAAACAATAGATCTCTCATTAGTTGTTTTTGTTCGTCCACCAGCATTTCAGTCGTTTCACCATTGTTATCTGAGTCTGCAGAGATTGGCTTCAAACAACCCATATGTTTGGGGGAATTGACCCAATGAAAAAATGGCTGCCTTCAAATTATTCTTTTGTTCGTATTCAAATAGCCTCACTAACCTCGTTCGCGATAACGAATTCTTTAGAATTATAATATATAGTTTTAGCCAAGCCTAAAAGCGGAGCTCCATGATTATTATTTTATTTACTAGTATTGAGCAACTTCGCATGGCTTTCCTTGCGCCAATATTTTGTGTTTAGATCAGTCAACAGGAATTGACCGAGGTTCAAAAACCTCAAAAACTAAAACATTAAAACATTCCAAAACAACACGACGCCTATGTTTGTTCGAAGATTCTTGGAAAGGATGAAGAAAGTTGACAAGCAAGCTTCTAATAAGCTAGAAAAATTACTAAGCAATCTTAAATTTTTACATAACGGTCCGTAGAGTATGAACCTGATCGTTTAGAGCAGTCAACAGAAATTGACCGCGATTCACAAACCACAGAATAACAAAACATTACAAGAAAATATATTCACTGACGATGCGTAGGTTTGTAGGCTTCTTTGGAGAAGGTAGGGACAAAAGACAAGTGACAATTTCGTAGCAAGTCAATAAAATATGTTAAGCAATTTTGACATAAGCTTAAATATCGGAGAAAAGAGAAAAAGGAAAACAAACCGATGGTTGGATAGGTAATCGCACTGGGCCGAGAAAAATTAAGAATTAATATTATTGTGTTTTCAGAAGTTGCTGAAATTGTCCTCTTTGCGCAAAACACAAGTAATACTAAGCCCCCGCTAAACGATCAAACATTTTCCTGAACATTGTGTTTAACAAACACAACGTTGGGTGACTAGCCGATAAACAAATTTCCTGGGCGAGAAACCTCTGCAAGCAGAAAAACAAACAATGTTTGACCAAACACAAGACAAAGCGAGTACACAGGCCACTTTTTGCGTGTTATCACTGAAATTTTCACGTTCTTCATTTGGTTTGCTTTTTACTGACTGTGCACTTTCTTGGTTGGGTTGGCTAAACGATCAAACATTTGTTCGTAGAGTGAAATGTTGGATGAAAATGTTTCATCTGGATCAAACATAGAAAGCCGTTTTAAATTATCTTCCAACACGATGTTGAATGAAGTGTTTGATCGCTCTAACCAACTGAGCTATGAAGCCACTGACGTTGGGAGCAGGTCAATTGTGGGTTCATATGTTCCCGTGAAAGAAATGAGTGTGAATGATATATGAAATGAATCGTATAGTACTTGGTAAGCGGTCAACTTCAAAAAAACAGCTGACCTATATGAGCTCTAAACTTGAGCCCGCGATATGGCCACGTGATACTGGTCAGCGGAAACCTTGATTTGACAGCTGTCAATTGGCCATGACACGGATGTCCTATATCAAAGTTGCACGCTGCAAACTAGCTGATCAGCTGGGGACCCAGCTGGGTCAGGTGGAGTATGGCCGCCATGTTGGATTATTATGATTATTATTAGGATATTCTTAATTATTGGGCAACTCCACCGTCGTCGTCGTCGTCGTCGTGTGCACCCACGAGCAATACCACTAGCCGCTTTTACCATGAGAAAAGTAGTAGACGGGTTTCTATAGGTATGGTGCTTCGCTTAATAATAATAATAATAATAATAATAATAATAATAATAATAATAATAATGATAAATAAAATACGTACATTACTTAAATACCTCTCACTAACCTCGTTTTCTCGGTCCGTACTGTAAGTTACGGACCGAATTTTTTCCCGTTGATTTATGGCCCAAGCACGAAGCGCGCGGGCCATAAATTAATGGGAAAAAACGAGGATCCGTAACTTACAGTACGGACCGAGAAAACGAGGTTAGTAAGAATTTTATTATATCTCTGAGGTTAAACCGGCGCGCAGGAAAGAAAACTAGTTGAAGTCGAGCGGGCCGTACTGTAGAATACGGCCCGCAAAATTGACCAATCACAGCGCGCGTACCAAGTGAGAGATATAATAAAAGTACTTATACAACAATACAAGAATACAGTCAACATTTAGAATTCAACCTTTCAATAAATTCACTATCAAATCCAGCTTGCTCCACTTCGATACTATACAATACTTCAATACTGCCTTGAATCTTTAAATAACCCAGGAATGTAACGAATGTCCCTAATCACATTTCAACTGAACGGAGAATAAACGGCGTTTCAATAAGAATGGAAATTAGCATCGAAAAAAAATTATACCAGATGCTTTAAAGATGCCGAAATTTCTCAGTTTCTATTGTTGTTGCGATCGGCAAATTCTTTAGAGCCAGGCCTCCCTCTATGTCAGGAAGAGAAATTTGTTCTGTTCTTTCTTATTGCTTCACGTAGACAGGCAACAAACCTCGCTGAACATCGGTGCTGATTGCCATCGAGAATTTCCGATTTGAAACCAAGGTGCAAGTCACGGGAAACCCCCCCCGGAGGGGGGGTACTCTCAGAAAAATTGGGTGGGGGTGTGCGGCCCGCTTCCTGAAACCCTTACCCTATTTCAGACCAAAATCTGCGATTTTCCCTACCCTATTTCAGACCTGACCAAAAATTCGATACCTATTTCATGTACAGAGTTGGCGTAAAC
>JAEMWC010001118.1:0-35000 GCA_016490735.1 Pachyseris speciosa | reverse complement strand
TTAGAGAAAAGCTTGTTCTGTTTACATGGCAACAAGAGGCTCAAACATCATTGTGTTTGTCATCATTCATGGCAACAAGTTGCATGATGGTGGTTTCTATTGAGTTAGTTTGATTCTGGAGAAAAAGTTGGTCTTGAGTGGCAGACCCCCTTAATTGTTTTAGAACTAAAAAAGCTAAATTATCAGAACACTCCTCGTAGACACTTAGAAAAGAAGAAGAAGAAGAAGAACCGGCCGCCATTTTGTTGACAATCGTTGCTTACTATCTATCACAGAATAAATAGCGAGTAGCGTAGCCAATCACAGAAAGGCATTCGTGATAGAAAGCAGGTGGATAAAAATAGGCACCATACTATAGTGTCAAACAGATACTGAAATGTGACAAGGACAGTGTACTAAATTGCTAAACACACACCAAACTATAGTGTCACACAACACCGTGCTTTTGTGTCACACAGGCACGAAAATAAAGTGTCTCACAGACACCGTACTATACTGTAATACAAACACCGTACTATATGGTCATACAGACACCGTACTGTAGTGTACATAGACACCGTACTATAGCGCCATACAGACACCGTACTAAAGGGACATGAACTATAGTACGGTGTCTTTGTAACAATATAGTACGATGTCTGTGTGATACAATATTACGGAGTCTGTGTGACATCATAGTACGTTTCCTGGGTAATGCTATAGTAGTTGTCTGTGTGACAGCATAGTACGGTGCCTGTTTGCCATTGACTCTATCCTATTGTTTCTGCGTGAAACTATAGTACGGTGTCTGAGTGACAGTACAGTACAGTGTAATGTCTCTGTGGCACAATAGTACAGTCTCTGTGTGGCACTGTAGTACAGTCTTTGTGTGGCATATAATACGGGGAAGCTCCGCCCCGAGGTCCGAACCCCCACCCTTTTCTATACCATTTTTGACAGAAAAGGTACCCCTTTCGTATCCCTTCCATTGCCAAATAGTTCCCCTTTCGCATACCTAAAACAGGAAGTCTTCTTGTCAATTTCGTGCAGCGTTCAATAAATCAACACAGTACAGTCATAAGGTATGTGTGTTCGAAATATTTTAATGAAAGGCCCTTTTAAATACCTAAATGACAGATTTCCATACCCTTTCATATATCTGAAGCGTGAAAAAGGTACACCTTTCGGGCGGAGCCTCCCCGTATAAGCCATTATAGGGAGTACCACCCCCCCCCCCCGGTCTTACCTTCCGTGCTGTGCAGGTATTTCGGGGCTACTTCTTTAGTATGTGTATGTTAGGATTTCTTCACTTTGTGTCTCTTTCCTTAGTTTCGCCAAGGTTTGTTTAAAAAATAGTTTATCTGCTCAACTGATAAAGATGTGTTAAGGGAGGGGAAATGCCTTTTTTCACCGAACTACTTTGCCACTGGCATAGTTTTGCTCAATTCTTTTTCTCCTATTCTCCTATTCGATTTAACGAAGAGCCAAGGGACTTACGGGACTAGGGAAATTGGTTCGCTATATCGAGGTCCTTTTCCATACATTTTAAAAGGTCGAGCTGAAGAGTGTCTTTTGTTATCCCACCGATTAATTTTTTGCGCGATTTTATTGGCTATTTTGGTGGAGTAGATCCGAGGACGGGCATCGGGCAATATACTCCGTCCGTGTCGATATTTGTCCTCAAATTTTTTCGGTCACAAAAACAGACAAAACAAAGCCAGTATTTTAAAGTTCTCAATTTCAAATGGAAGAATCCAATCTCAGTTTAAATAAAATAAACTCAACCAATCAATGCAGTTGCTTACGTCATTCGCAAACAGCGCAAACTTTTTCAACATTTTCAACTGTGCATACGCGATATGAAAATTAATCGGAGGGTTATAAAATAAATAAACCCCTTTCGGGCTTCCAGATATGTTGGAGGATAATGTCTAGGCTGATAGATTGTCCTCAAACTTCACAGTTGCCCTCGAACCTAAGTTTTTCGACGAACATTATCCTCAGGGTGATAAGAGGGGTGGGAGGGGAGGGGAGCGTTTCACGGAGAATAAAATGGCCATTTCTCTCAGAAATAAATTTTTGACAGAAGCAGTTTTTTGTGTTTGGTCAGAAGAACCAATATTTGATGTCTTTTTTGAGGTAAAAACTAGTGAGCAGCACACAGCAACAGATTCTTCGTTTCACGTGACGTCATAAAAAACTAAAATTCAAAAGGTAAACAGACTTTTACATTTTACCTTCATCAAAAATGGAAATAAAGCAGTGTTTTTTTTAGGCCTGTACAGAAAAAATGACAAAAGAAGTGTCTATGTGAATGTTTGCAAACTCAGCAGAGAGAAGAAAGCCTCTGAGACAGCCAAAGTAAATTCAGGAGGTCCTCGCTCGTTTCCGGCTCTCTTCTCTCATTTTCAAACTTCCTTGAACAATCAATGCACAAATGTTTCGCTTGTGATTTGAAATACGAGACAGTTTATACTAACTCAGCAGTTAAGAAACAAATAAATAACAGCGAGTCTGATTTGTACTTGATGATTTGATATTTATTTGATTGTTTTTGCTTCAATGTCTGTAACTGTTAAAACGTTTACACAAAGGAACCGAAACTATCTTTTTTTTTGCAGAGAGGAAAACTACTATTCTTGGCTTGGTACTGCAGTAATGAATATTTCGGCTTGATAAAAAGATGGGTTATCCGTCCAGTGTTTCTGCATGCTGTCAAAAGAATATTAGTAGGAGCTAACTTCTTTCGTTTACGACTTGTACGTACTTGTGAGATAAGTAAAGGCAGGGGCACCTAACGAATCTGTTCCTCACTTTATCTGTTCCAACTGGAATCTGGTTACCGGTTACCGGTTACCGATTCGAAGATTTCAGTTACCGGTTACCGATTCCATTTTTGGCATCCAAATTGCATTTCTGCAAGCCAAAACACAGAAATACGTTATTGCGATGAACATGCAGTTTCTTGCGATGCAAAGTACAGTAACTTCTGTGTGTTTGTGCTGTTTCGTTTCATTTTAACCACTAGAAGGAAAGTTATTACGTGTTGAAATATGGCAAAATAACGACAGTTTGACGTTAAAGTCAAAGTTTGAAAACGTTTATTGTTACAAGAATTGTTGCGATGGAATCGCGTACGGTGCGATGATACAAGCAAATACTTGACTGTGATGTTAAGAGAGAGAAAGTTTTTTTGAATTATTTTTCTAGACGTTATAAGGGTACAAACTTGCTTTTCTAGTAAAACGAACCTTTGCGGACAGGGAATGACATTGTCCCGATTTATACTAGAGACGGATCATCCGTCCAGACGGATAATCCGTCTGGTATAAATACGGGAAGGACTATGAGAGACGAACTATCGGTGTGTCGAGTGGCTCGTCCCGTGTTTATGCTGGCCGAGGGATTTCGGAGAAAGCACGACGAAAAGGTGTAGTTTGGGTGGATAGTTCGTCTTCAGCCCGCATTTATACACAAAGACGGGTCATCCGTCTTGACGAGTTATCCACGATGGTTCGTCTCACAAGACGGACTATCGCGATAGCTCGTGTGGATAGATGATCCGTCTGCTTGCTCGTATTTATACACAGACGGATTATCAGACGAGCTACCCTTCTTTGCCCAAGTTCGTCCCAGACGGATGATTCGTCTCTAGTATAAATACGACCATTCGCAAAGCAGAATGCGTTACTGTTAGTAATATATTCTGCGCCAGCGCTTCTATTTGCTAACATGACCGAAAGAAGGGTAGTATTATATCTTTTGCCTTGATATTTCTTTGTTTTGGCTTGCAGAAAGGCAATTTGGATGCAAAATATGGAATCGGTAACCGGTAACTGAAATCTTCGAATCGGTAACCGGTAACCGGGTAACCGGTAAGCAGATTCCAATTGGTTGATCTGTTCCCTAGAGGAATCTTGCTGGCTGGCAAAATTGGCAAAATATCAGGTGTTCCGATGAACTGGCTGGGAAATTTCTTATTGCTGGAAGCTTCGGCTGGGAATTACTGACTTTTTCTGGCATTTCAAGCCAAGCTGGCTGGAGAAACTCTAAAGACTGAGGATAACTGACAAAAAAAAAAGCCCTTCCCTCTCCCCGAGAAAAGTGATAAAAAGGGATGGAAAGGTCATTTCAAATTCCTATGGATTCTTGGATTACATCAATTTTGGTCTCTGTTTATAGGTCTCACTACACATAACGTCCGTGAATTTTTCGAGTGAATGGAATTAAATTTGACTGAGACCAAAAAAACGCTTCAGCTGAGCAACATTCAATCAAGTAAGTGAGCGGCTGAGCATCTCGTAATGGAAACGGATATCGCTCACCGGCCAATTAAGTTCCCACATCCTAATTAGGGCTCGTAATAGCGTCACAATCTTAATATTCTAAAAAGGGGGGATTCCGAATAATTAGTTCCTGCATCCTAATGTTTGGGACATAATCTTAGTCTTCTGAAAAAGGGGGATGTTCCATCTGTTGCCCGTCATTGAAAAATATCCAAACGGCCAAAGGGAAAACATTTTGTCCTCTGCTTTTTTTTTGGAAGACTGGAATGTTTAATTGTATTGGAGTATTCTGATTTTGGAATATCAAAAATGTGTCTGTAGCTTGGACAGTAGTTTCTGACCTTGTATGGTAGGTCCCGTTTCACCTTTTCATATTTATCTCTTTGTCGAGAGACTCTTTTATCTGCTTTGGATTCCAGACATACATAAGATCGTTTCTCCTGATATACTGGAAACACACACTTTCAGCGACCTTTGGTTGCTGACCCTGTTATCAAATCTTTAGACACACGCTAACACTGTTTCATTTATAATACCACATTATCCTGTAATTCTTTTGCTCAATCAGGCAGACTGATATGCATGTTGACGCGACACATAATGACCATTACTCACTGTTATCTTTACGGTTATCAAAGAATGTATAGAACTGAAATTAGTTCGAATTCTCGCTTTTAACAGTCGGTTCAGGAAAGGCCTCCTCATTTCTAGAGCAATACATGCAAAATATAGGAAAACCGAATTTGATTTACTTGATACAATTCAACAAATATATTTACTTCATTTAAACAGCGTGAACACTAAAGCAGAACCTGTTGGGCAGCGTCCAACATAACTCAGATTCTTGTGATATATAGCTCTTCTCCAAGAATCTTCAAAGAGACAGACGCATCGTACTTTTTTTTTCTCACATTTTGTTGTTTTGTGGTGTTTGACCCGGGGTCAATTCCTCTACACTATCATCTCAAATGTGTGTCGATATTTCTTAGCTATTTGTGCAGCTTATACGAGATCTGTTTGCTACTTGTCTAATTTCTCCACCTTTTCACGAAGAACCTTCGAAGAAACATACGCTTTATACTTTTTTCTTGCATTGTTTTGTTTTTGTTGTTCTTTCAAGTATTTTTGCTTATTTTTGTTTTGTTTCTTGTTAATGGTTTGCGATCGAACAGTTTATCTGGATCGCAAAACTCTTCCTTTTTCCTGCTACTGCTCAATTTTAGACATTGACTCAAGAAAGTCATGCGAAGTTGCTCGGTACAAGTGAAAAAGAAACAATCATGGAGCGTCGCTTTTAGGCTTGGCTAATACATATTATTGATTTCCCTCATATGTTTCAATCCTATAGCCGCAAATTCATTGAAAATTAACGCATACCCTTTTGCACGAGGCACGTGAAATAATCACATGCACTAAAAGTCCTTGAATAGTAGCTTCCTCATCGTCATCATCATGACCACCATGGTCATCCAGTCATCATGACCACAATGGTCATCCAGTCATCGTGACCACGGTCGTCATTATCATCATTACTTTTTATCATTATCTTGTACCACTGTTCTTGTTCAATGTTCTTGTAATTGTTATCATAATGTCATTCCATAATCATCATCATCATCATCATCATCATCCTCGAATAAAAGCGGAAAGCAAGGAGTAAAGACGAGAAAAATAAAAGATTGCAGATTTTCTTTGGAAGACATGCCGAATTGAGAGACCTAGCAAATAGACTTTGCATTAGTATAATCCTGTTACTGGATTCACTGGAGAACACTGCACCTGTCTTCACGTGCGCTTTGAAACATGTCACGTGCCCATGACGTGGATTACCCTGCAAAAGCAAACAAGTCCATTCAGCCAAAAGGTTGACAAAGAAAGTACAGAGATGTTGATCTCAGCTGTACAGCGTTTTCGTTACGTTAAGATATTTTGAAAACTTTTTACCTTTAATAGATAGCCTGTTATGTCTTCTTCGACAAGATGATGTTAATATTATGGGATACATATGCAAATGCAGCTGTTGGGGCCAGTGACGTCATCCAATATGGCGGCCTTTTTTAGATTGTTCACTTTTTCCGCTGACCGGAAAGTGCAGTAAGAACAGTGGCATTGGAGCTTGACAGGAAAATAAAAAATCAGACTCAGAAAATAAATAATAGGCTTACTGTACTTCCCTACTCAATTTAAAAGCTTTAATTCTTCCTAGCTCATATACCACACCTCATTTATCATTTAATATCTCCTGTACCTATGGACCGATTTCACCAAGTTCACAGCAAATCTGTCTCAAAGAAAAACGAACAGCTACCGAAATGGACAGGTGTACAGAGTACATCATCTTGATAATAATAATAATAATAATAATAATAATAATAATAATAATAATAATAATAAAAACAGAAAAAAAAACAGGAAAAAAACAACAACAACAACAGCAACAACAGCAACAACAACAACAAGGGGGATGCCACCCCCCTCTCCCTCTGTACGTTCGAGGATTAAACTCCATTTATATAGCAGGACTATTGATACCGTTAATTAACTTCTATCTGTGCCCGTAGTTAGAAAGTATCAGCATTCTGGCAATCTTCTTTTCACTTGAAGTTCATGATCAAAGAGTGAGATGACTAAGATTGGTCAGCCTCGAGCGTAGTGTAGCTACTTGAGCACCACAAAACCATAAGAAGGACGGCTAGCATTTTCGCTAATACATGTTACTGAAAAGAATTGAATGAAGTAATTGAGAATAACAATTTCAGGAACAATTCTCCTTGTCTAGAACCAGCTTATACTCAGGTAAAAAGAAAAGCAAATGCTCATGGATGACATCAGATCAGACTGACAGGCAGACATAAGAGAGCCGATAGAAAGGCAAAGGGATTCTTCCACTCAAACTGGCTTCAATTTTATGGCGATTGGAAGGGCTCGGTTTTCTTATTTTATTGAATTACGTTCAGTGACAGGGGCTAGTTGTTAACGACCAAAACAAAGGGATTTAGCCATTGCGTTAGTTTGTTGAATGCACAATATCTTAACAGACGCATTTGGCACCTTGAATGACATTTTCGTCACCTCCAAAAACAAAATAAAACAGACAAACGATCAGTGTTACAAGACAACCAGCGTCTCACTAGTGTCATAATTGAATCCTAACCCTGACAATTACCTTCAACACGATTAATTTCGTTATATAAGCAAAGCGGCTTCAAAGCTAAGTAAATTACAACTAGACCTTCCGGGCGATCGCCTTTGCGTCTCGTTTTATCCGGGTATAAGCTTCGATCCGTAAATTCCCGCGAGAAAATGGTTCAAACAAATTAATCGTCCTCGTCTTGAATGAAAACAAACCATCTATTGTCAACCCCATCTCGTTACCCGTTATTCACGTCCTTTGTGCTTGAGTTGTGTCTGTATTAATAGTCATGATTCGTTTACAGTAGCCGTCGCTGATAAAAAAAAAAGTAGCCTCAATCTAAACTTATAATTAATATTAAATAACAAGAAAATAATAACGATTTGACCCCGGGTAGTTGTTGGAAGATGATACAAGAGACAACTAACGACAGGCAGAGGTGCTCAGTGACGATAAGAGGTGACACGCCTGTAAAACGATAAAACGCAAGGCATTTTTCCGACGCCATCGACGATCAGTTGGCCATGTGTCCACTGCCAATAAATGGAGCCAAGTTTTCATGCAGACCTTCTGAGCGGTATTCAGAGAACAAAAGTCGCTGAATCTCTCTCTGCCGGAAGGTTTCCATGAAGACGTTTTCAGTCCTCAGGTTGAGCTTTCACAATGGGTTAAAGCCAGCAAACAGATCTAGATGGACAAGTACCTCTCCACAAACATAAACGCCCAAACGGTAGTTTACCAGATGGGAAACGGGGTAAGACGTCCCTCAATTCAATTTGCTTTTGTCCTGACAACGGAATCTCACAACTGCTATCTAATGCTCGTGTACACATGCAAAATCATGCCAAAGTGCTGTGAGCGTGAGGCAAACACAATTACAATGTGAAATACGTCGCTCTAGCGGCTAACGCGTGATAGGTTTAGGTACCCTAAACTATACAGGATCATTTTACGATTTGGTGCAAATAGAGGAGCCATGAACTCACTGAAATGGCTGAAGTAATTGAATCTTTCAAAATAAGACGCAGGTCACTCACACAACTGACTCAACATATTATGTAATATGGAGACCTTAAAACATTGGTCTTTTCCATCAATGTTTCTGTAGATCTTCTGGCTCATCTTAACGAACCAGATCCCACCCCTCTGCAAACCCTGTCTAAGTACGTCACAGAACACAGTTCGCCCATATTTCTCGTTTAGAAAATCTTTTTACAACACTTCTTAGCAATCAAGTTTCTGTTTTGAACTTAAGTTTAATTTTAGCGTTAAATCTGGATATGAAAGGAAAAATTTGATTACTTCTACACTCTCACAAGTAAATTTTCCCAATCAGTAGAAAGAAGCTCAGTATGATAATAGGGCATTGCCTTACCAAAATTCCCACTATGATGTCTTCTAAAGTAAGATAAATTTTCTCATGTCTAACCAAGAACCAATACTCTTGAAAATCTTACCAAATAAAGACTCTTAAATGAGGACATAAGTATAACAGTTATGTTAATGTTCCGGATTGGATTTTACAAAATGGGCAACCTTTGTATGGAATAAAACCTATTTTAAAGAGCTTATCATTCGTACTGAGAGTATATTATTAAGCACTTTATATTGAAAGCCTCTCACATAGGGCTCAAGGGTGACATCATCGGGAGGGAAAAAGCGGCTTGGCATACTTGCTCATTTGATAAATTGAAATCTATCTTAAGTTTGGAGGTTATATCGGAGAATTTAGTCTTTCTACTAATAAGCAGCGAATAGCAATGTTTTCGTTTCTTGGTATCAACAGAAAAAACATTTCTTTTCCAATGGCAAAGGTGGGGTTACTAACCGTAAGGGAACTGCCTTCATGTGTGACGGAACCGAGCTCCGGAGAACCGTCCAGACTAGAAAGGTAGACCTTTCGATCTCTCTTTAGCAATATCAAACGATTCAAAACTCTTAAGATTTATATGAGAATGAATATATGAAAATCATATATTTTAACTGCGGATTAAAGGATGAATATGTGAATGATCATATATTCATATGCTTAAGTAGTGTTCATAACTGCGACTTTTATCATTCACATATTCATTCTTTAAACCGGCCGCGGCTCAAATATATGATTTTCATATATTTATTCTGACATATATTCATCCCTCACGGGTATATTACGAACTAACAAGATGACCAGCTCCCAGTTGGCTTGTTAGCTCAGTTGGTAGAGCACTGCACCGGTATCGCAGTGGTCGTGGGTTCGATTCCCTTACAAGCCAGAATTCTTTTTTCAGAGTTTATTTTCACTACTGCTTAAGTAGTGTTCTTAACTGCGATGATCATTCACATATTCATTATTTAGATTTAATTTAAAAGAAGGTCTCCAATGTGGAGGGTGCGTTTGACGCCGAAGGCGCGAGATTCTTGCATTGGTCCGGGAGCATGCTCCCCTGCATGGGAAGCAGGTTGTTTGAGAAAGCATTTTGTGCGTTTTGAAGGCCGATATATAGAACTGAAATCAGGCAGTCAAAATCAAACGTAAAAACGTCAAGCCTTACAAAAAGTTCTAGATAGAAATGGATTTTGGGCTTAATCTTTGAGTAGTGACTCCACGACGAAATAGTCTTCCAGCAATTTAATAGTATCGACATAACAGGGGATCACATAGTGGACATAAAATGAAAACGGTTCCTTGAATTGGGTTTCATTTCAAAATACACAATAAGCGAGTCAGGACGCAAGTACTAATGTGACTTTGCTTTTACCTTTTTTTTAAAACTTAATTTCTTATGAATCACCGGTATCAGGAGCTTCCGGTATCTAGTCAACGACATCTATTTGTCCTAGTTGCGTACGCACCCGACGCAACCCCCCAATTACTACGGGCCTGCCTGAAGCTTTTATTGGTTCAGATGGCCATTTGATACCGAGAGGCTTCGCCTATTGTTTCTGGAAGCTCCAGTGCACATGCCCTCTGTTTAATCATTTGATTGCAAGACCTGATAGCGCATTCATTGAGCGTCAGCATAATAAGTAAAAAAAAAAAAAAATGCACGGGCTGCTGAGTTTAAATCTGCAAGGGTTGCTATTTTATCATCAGCATATTGTGGCAGTTTTGCTTCTTGATTGTCTATTGAGTTGCCTTTTATACTCGTGTTCTACCGTGCTGCAATTGCCAAAATGAGATAACGGGTTTCCCTGCCTAAGAGCCCGTAAGCATTACACAAATTTTTGTGTATGGTACGCTGAAAAAATCTGTCATCAGTTCTGTTATATAAGTGCGCACCGTGACTTTTTTCCCACCAAATTTTGTCAAGCCTTGCCAAATTTCAAAGGCGCTGTCGTCCTGCTTCGGAGGAGGACAGATTTTTGTCAGGCGTTAAAACTGACAGACAACACGCCATGATCGAAGTAAAACGTCAATCAAGGAAATTCGATCGCTTTTAATGCCCGCCAAATTATTTAATTTTTAGCGCGGCATCAAACGGTGAACATGGAGGATTCTTACTTCGGGATACTGCAGGACAATCAATACAACTCAGGATACAACTACTATGGATCCCAAGTTTATGTTGCAGCTGCGTCTCCAGGTCCCGGGCAAGTACAGTTGAATTCGTACATCCGTATTCAAACCGGCCGACTACACATCCGTATGCAAATACATGTACAAGTTATGGCGCTGATCACTTTGTGGTTAACAAATATTTTGTTATTTTTGAGTGCGCCCACGATTACCAAATTGAAAATTTGGTGGAGACAATTTTTGTCGAGATTTTTGGTAGAGCCAAACAAATTGTGTCATGTGTCAGCCTAGAATGTACGGCCCACGCTCTAAAGAAAAGAAATTGGATGCAAAGCCATTATTTACAACACAGCTTTCAGTGTTCTTATCAGAGAAAATTCTTACCCGGTGCATCGGATAAAATCAGAGCCGAGATTGAACGCTTTTAGGCAGGAAACGAGGAAATTCCATTCGAGGCTGTCAAAGGCCTAATAAAAGTCGATGAAAATAAGCAGTCCGGGGATGCTTTTCTCTGATGTAAAATCCCGACGCAGTCAATAGAACGTTGGTGTTACAAAAGGGATTCGATAGGCCTGCGCGCCTCCCACTCGCGTGCTTTTAGCCTTGAAGCTATATTTTGCTCTAACGAGTATGTCTTTCAGGGAACGTCCTCTCTTGTAGGATATTAGTGGCGGCTCCTCAAATATTTCTCTGAGCGTCGGTTGTTTCTCTATAAAATGCCATTTGCTCATGAGGATTTCTTTTAAGTTTGGCACTGATGGATGATATTGTGTTACAAACGGCAAGATTCGTTTGGTTTCTTTCTCTTTTTGTTGGAGGGCTTGTTTTCTGTTTTGAAACTTTACTTCTGAGAGGTTTCTTTGAATACTAAGGTGCTTTGTAAAATGTTCTATTTTATCTTCAAATATTTTTTTAGACGAGTTTCTCCTCAGAAGTCTTAAAGCCTTCCCGTTTCACAAATCCCCTCCTAACACCGGGTGGGTGACAGGATGAGAAATGTGTATATTTAAATGTCTCTCTAGGCTTGAAGTAGGTTTGCACATCAAGAACTGATTTTGTTTCGAATCTTGCGCCTTTGTCTATAATGGTGTCTAAGGAAGTTGTTTTAGTTTCTGAAACTTCAGCCGTGAATTTAATTGTAGGGTGGTGTTTATTTGCTTGCTCAGTGAGCTATGTTACTTCTCCTCTGTTTGTGATCTTTTGTAGCAGTCAACAGGAATGACCGCAATTCGCAAACCACAGAGCAACAAAACATTACGAGAAAACAAACTGCGATGCGTAGGTTTCTTTGGAGAAGGTGGGGAGTAACAAATTAAACATATTCTGTAGTAAGTCAAAAAAAATTGCTAAGCAATTTTGGCATAAGCTTAAATGTCGTAGAAAAGAAAAAAAAAGGAAAACAAACCTGATAGTTTGGATAGGTATGGGTTTGGATTGGCATGGGTTCGAGTAAAATTAAGAATTAATATCACTTGTGTTTTCTGAAGTTGCTGAAATTGCCCTTTTCGCGCAAAACACAAGTGATACTAATCCTTAAATTTTACGAGGACTCATTGCGATTACGTGTAAATAAACATAAGGGCAAAACATTTCTTAACACTGTTGAGCGCACCGACGTCGAAAAACAGTCAGCCAAGCGGAGTAAAAACAATCGTTCGCTTGCAAGCAGAACAACAAAACAAATCAACAATTCAACTATTTCTTTGCGCCCAAAACGAGTAAAGATGATTGTTATTTATATTCAGTCGAGAGAAAAATACAAGTGTTCATTCCTGAACAAAAGTAAAAACGATTAAACCAAATCTTAAGCTTCAACTTATTGAATTCAGCTGTGTTGTAGAGGTTTCTACCACTTAAAAAGACGCATCCACTTTAGTAAAAAAGCGCATCTGTAAAAAAAGCAAACGGTTTGTCCAAAGAAAGAACTTCTTCCACCAAGTTTGAGCTACTCGTTCCCCCCATGTATTAATATATATATTTAGCCAAGCCTAAAAGCGGAGCTCCAAAAGCATTCTTTTTCTACTGGCATTTACATATAGTCTGCTTGTCATATCACCCATCTGACCTCACTCAAGCTACAGACTCAATGCTGTTAAAAATAGTATGGAAAGGTGATCTGAGCCAGTGGCACAGTGGATTTGGACCCCCTTCAGATTTGTACCCTCCAGTCCAGATCTGCTTGTGGATCAGATTTGGACCCCCTAGTCCAGAACTGCTAGCAGATATGAACCCCCTTTTACGGATTTGGACCCACACCCCCCCCCCCCTTAAAAACAAGCGTTCTATTGAGTAAGGTATTAAAAATTCCTTCGCAAATTGTGTTTGGAGATGTTAAAAAGAAAAAGATAAATATTGAGGTAGGTTTTTTATTTTTTTTTAAATAATCTTTAATAATTTGTGTAAAAAAGAACCTGCAACGCTAGTTTGTATCTATAAATTTTTAAAACAAAACATTTCTTAACATCTTAGAGCAATACCTAAGGACAGGTCTGTTTCCCCGTTCAACTGTAGGCTACTTAGTTATGGTTTAGAGCCACTAGAAATTGGTGGAGAAGCCTGGTGAATGCTATTTTTAATCAGCACCGACATCAGATATATAGTGATTCAGATCAGCCCTTCATAATGAATACAATTTCAGTTATCCAAAGCCTCCCATGAGACAGTTGGAAATCAGAAATTGTGTATCCTCTGGATATATGTATGCCTCAAAAAAATTATGAAAGAAAGATACATGGAAATCAATAAAAATATTTAGATGATATGCATTAAGACCAAGATATTTCTTTTGATCAGTTACTTCTTGGCCTTACTATCGCAAAAAACTGCTTGCTGACATTGAGCTCATCAATCAATGCACCTACAGTGTTTTCAAAAAGAAATCCAGCTGCTTTTCTGGCCAGCCAAGTGCAAGACTAAGAAACTTGATAATAAAATATTGGGCATTTGGTTGATATCACTATCAAGGTAATTAACAATGTAGTATGAGGATTTAAGGTAATGATTCACCAAAGCAAAAGTGCTGGAAATCCGTGTTAGCCATCTTAACTTGATTTTCTATTTTGCAAGAAAGGTAAGGACTAGTCTCACATTTCTCCATGTACATTTGAAATTGCACAACATACTTTATCAAACATCAAAAATCCCATTAAACATTAGTGCCAAATGTCATCCAAACATACCACAAAGATTGGTGTGACCAGCTATGAAAAAAATTAATTGAAAGACTGCATGCAGTGGAAGGAAGTCCAAAGGATGTGTACATTGATGAGAAAGAGCTTACTTTAAGTTTAAAATGCCCCTAACCCCAAAAATTGTTTTCATTTTAAATGATTCGTCTCTGAATTAGAAGCACAACCGTGAAAAAATTTTTTGATTCGGTTGAATCTTCGCTTTTCTGTGCCCCGGTAAAGTCTCGAAATTACGACCAAAAACGCCGCCATTTTGTTTCACGACCGAGTTATGGGGAGATTGGGTTCATTCTATGACGTCATCCCGGGAACGGAAGTTCTGTTGCGCTTACAAAGTTCTTTGAAGGAAGCTCAATAATTCTAACTCTGAGGGCAAATAAGACATGATTTAAACCGATAATTGATATTCATAGTATTGTCACATGTAGCATTTCCTTCCTAAGAGAAGATTTGATGTTTTGCAAACAAATGAGCGAAAAACAGACCGGCTGTTCCTGAAATAAACATATTCCCATCGGCTGATCTCACAAACATTTTATGCCCTTTTATGCGGTGAAAACAGATAATTCCAATGATTCCTTTCAGTGAAAAGATCTCCTCTTTAAAACTCGTTTATTGTACAGTGATGCAACCCAAACATGTGCATGTACCATGTTTTCAATGTATCGTGATATTCGGTGCGCTGCGTATCGGATACACAAAGGGTTTAACCGCAGAGATAACACAAAGTAGTCCAGAATGTAATGGCAGCTAAAATAATTGTTCCTCGATATGTACCTTTAGGAAAGCCTCGTCAATCTAACTTCCTTTAACTTTTTCGGCTTCATGAGTCCTACAGTCTTCGACACAAGCGCTCTATTAAAACCGATTTCCAACGTCAACAATCAAAATATATTTCAGAGGCCATGCTAATTCACTGACAGAAGCCCATGTCACTGATCAATACATTGTAGACTGCTAAGAAAACTTGAAGTGTTTAGAAATCAAATTGATTAACTTCACCGTATTCAGCTGATTTAGACGATGGTGCCACTCGAACTTCATGTTCAAATGGAGCTACATGTAGTAAAATATATCCAATCGCGTCTAAATTTGTGTCAGTTTGTTTACATCGCGTGTATGCAAATTATTCTCGCATCGCAAAATTGCGTTCGCTTATTTCTAACCAACAGTTTAGACGGATTCGTAGCCTCAAATTTTAATTGCAGTAAGCTATATTTATTTTATTTTACCTTGCCTTGACTTCGTTCACAGTACTGCCTGAGGATAACTAGAAGTTCAGCTAATCCTCAAGTCACGTAATTCGCGTCGGCTGATCGCGTATGAGCTCAATTTCCGTTCTCTTGTCAAATCTACCTTTTCCTTCTTTGAATAGATACTATAAATAAAGATTCTCCCATAAATACGCACTTCCACAATTAATTGCTGATGTTCGTTTAAAAAAACCGATCGAAAGTCGGATGTGCGCCGTTTATATAAAATAACAATTATTGTTTTCAAACCGCTGCACAATTCCCATTGCCGATGCACGGGTACTCGGTCGTTCACGATTGAAATGTTAAAGCAAAGCTTTTGCTCACCAGCAGCGTACAATAAGAACCACGAGGTACGGCAGATAACAGTTATAAACGAAGTTAAGACGGAATCCACCAGAAGTTCGAGTAACGAGTGGACAAAAACCTTGTACCAAGATTATTTTCATCGTATTCTAAACTTCATTACGACTGTTTTAAATATCTTCTATTCATTTCTAGCAACACCAAACGTCGAAAACGAATGTTGAAGTAGTGTATGAAACACTTGAAAGTACTGGTGAAATGAAACTGATGATGAAATTTTGCCTGTGTTTGCACAAGTTCTCTAACTTTGAAATTTATTTTCTCTCGTTCCCATGGGAAATTGTTTTCGGTGTTATTTCAGGCAATTACCAATGCATTTAGCTTTAAGAAAATGTAAAAAATGACTGCAAAATACTTAAAAATATTCTGGTACTAGATTTTTGTCCACTAAAACCTGAAATTGCTCGATTTTCTAGCGCATTTCGTTTTAATCTTTTTCGTCCTCCCTTCTTCCGCAAATCTTGCTGTCCATTCCTGGTCTTCATAACCATGAGGCTCCTTCGAGGCTAGCTCCTCGCCGATTCCGTACTAGTTCCACTTCAGAAATGAAGTTAATTTGGTATTCACCCTACACATAGCCTGACTCTGACTCCGAGGACGAGGAGGACATGATTCCAACACAATTTTGACTACTGCCAGGCTTTTACCCTCCAATGTGTGCTTCGATGACCCCAACAAACACTTGCGAAAACAGAGATTGACTGAGAAGCTATCTTTCACTCGTTCCCGGGATGACATCACCACCCTCGTTGGACCCAGACTCCCTTTTACTCGGCCTTGCAACAATTTGAATGAGACTTTGGCTGTCCATAAAAAATCGAGGATTCAACCAAATAAAATAATTCTTTCGCCGAAATACTTCGAATGATAAGTAGATTTATTAAGGCGAAAAAAAATTTTTGGGGTTAGGTGCACTATAATTTTAAGTTTTAAGTTTAATGATACTTTGTCATGCGAATACATCTAAGTTGATACAAAAAAAAATGCATGACTGGGAATAATTGGGAGAAAGTAAATTCCCATACAAAGAATATTATCTAATACAGTAATAGCCCACGTATAAGAACCTGGGTTTTAAGAACCTGTTAGGCTAAAATTTTCATTTTAAGCACCCTCCACATAAGAACTATTAAGGCTAGTGTAAAGGTAGAAACTGCTGAATGAGTTTGTTTGTTATGTTTTGTTAAGGACATATACTGTACCTGCACTGAACTGCCTATAGGCATTTCTCTATGGTACAAATAAATGATTTAGGCCCGGTTTAAACGTCGAACTTCACATGTGCCGAAGCTAATGCAAATGAGAAAAATCTATTGTTTTCGCTAATTTGCATTAGATTCGGCACATGTGAAGTTCGACGTTTAAACCGGGCCTTATACTGTATTCTGAGATGATATTTATCATATATATAGTATATCCAGATAAAATTCATATGAAAATATAAGAACCTATTTTAAGAACCTTGGTAGCCTAAATTTGCTTTAAGTACCATTTATATAAGAACCTATGTAGGCTAAATTGGAAAATTCAGATTCTTATACGTGGGCTATTACTGTATTACACATTCTAAAAACTAAGAGGTGAAATTTAAACGTGGCCCAAAGCTAACCTAATCGAATTAAATCGAATACTTGTCTCTTACAAGTCACCCCTGCTTTGAGATTGACACTAAAAATAAAGAAGTAAAATTGAAATACAATCCAAAGCTAACCTAATTACTCGGGCTGCGCGCGTCTCGCGCGTCGCCCGGGTCTAAGATTACCGACGGTTATTCTTTTTCGTCGTCGAGTATCATCCACAAAGTGCACTTCCGGCGTTTCTGCGCAAGCGCTAACTATTTTTAACAGAGTGATGCCTGTTGTCACGTATCGGAAAATGTCGATTCACCTTGTGTCTTTTGAAGTCTGAACAAACAATATGTTAAGAGAAGTGTCTATGCGAATGATTGCAAGTTCAACGGCGAGAAGAAAGCTTTTAACATGAGTAAACTTAACTCCAGATGGACTGTCGTGTTTCCTCGTGTCTGCTTCAGTAGACTGCGAGTAGTCTCTAATTTTGGCGATGGATTGTGGGGCGGGCGAAAGACACGTGCGCGCGCGAAGTTGCGAGGAGACGCGACGCGAGGGGAGCGCCAAAAATTAGAGACTACAGACAAAGGGAGTTTGACCTTTCACAGCCGAGTGATTCGGAAGTATAAATCTCATATCAAGAATGATACTTGTTGTCACGTATCGGAAAACGTCGATTCACCAGTCTTTGAAGCCTGAGCAACTAATATGTTAAGAGAAGTGTCTATACGAATGTTTGCAAGAAAGCTTTTAACATGACCAAAATTTAACTCCAGATGGACTGCCGTGTTCCCCGTATCCGCTCCATTGAGATGTACATTTTGTTGAATAACTCAAGTACGGGATAACACACACCCCTGAGATTTTGTTTGACAGGTAGTTAATTTACTATTTTCCCACAATATCTCAATTTCTGGACTTTTATTTTTGAATGATAAGCGATTAGTTTTTACAAATGTACTAGCGGCTTGAAACTGTCCAGAAACGTTCCTTTCTTGTGTTTCAAATGACCCTGGATTGACGTATTTGTAAACAGTTTCACTCTGCTAATTAATTTTCTACTCACATTTCACCGAGACTCCATTCACATTTATGCGAAAAAATCCTACATCGTTCGATAAGCGTTTCCTTTCTCAAACAATTATCCATCGAAGCGAAAACAAGTGTGCTTAGTTTTTTTTTGGAATCAATACACTATTTTTGTCACCTTGCATAATGATAAACCTCTGTGGCCTAAAGGTCATTGTTCCTGCCTGTGACGCAGCTAAACCGGGTTCGATGTCCTTTAGTGGTGTATATAACGGGCTTTATTTTTTCTGTTTCTCTTTTTCTTGCTCTTTTAGAAATAGTTTTTACAAGTGTTATAATTATTGTTCTCAATGGTTGAGCTGTATTTTGGAGGAATATATGTTGATAGGGGTCTAAAGAAATAGACTCCAACACAAGCTAAACACAATGCGTCCGATGTAAGAAAGACAGACTTCCAGTTAGGGATACAATACTGTTTTTTGCAAGCCCGAGTTTAGGCTAATTGTAGCCTCTTGTTAAATTACATACTTGTCACTCACAAGCTACATCTGCCGGATTTAAAATTGACACAAATAATGTAATAGATAGGACTTAAAACTGCTTATAGAAGGTGCATGCATGATGTTCGATGGAACACCATTCCAGTCTGGTATGTAGCGATTATAAAAAGAAAAGCTGAAGGCCATATACAGCTTTTTCGGCAAAGGTTGTCCTAAGGAAGTCAAAGAGCGTACGCGACAATCCCGAAAGGTGGTCTGGGACATTGAATATTCTTTTGAAACGTCCAGAACTGGCGAGGCCGCGACTATACAGTGAAGCGGCCTGCGATAGCGTGCAATATGGATATAAGAGGGTTTAGGATACAGTGTAGGCGAAGTAGCAGCTGCTCTGTACATGATGCCAAAAACGTTCCAGCCCTGTGCTAAAATTCCTTAATACTGGGGAAGTAAATGCACAATATTTCCGACGACCAAGCAATAGTTTTATTATGCATCCACACGTGGAATTCGTAATTCCCGACAGAAAATGCAAATCAGTTCAACAGATGTTTTCATGAATTTATGAATATTTTGTTCTTGTTTACTGCTCTGTCGTGGATACAGCCTTATCAGTCCGAGAGCCGAAGTGAAGCTCCTGGCACAGAATTTATAATGACCACATATAACTTTCTTTTGTTATGTTCTTTTAGAACGCGCAAACTTACATTCACACGATCTCCTTCCATCGCGCTGAAACACTATAAACTCCGGGCCTAGCCCTATCCATCATGCCTTTAGATATTGTCGAGTAAGCCTTTTTCTTCTTTAGGACAACCTTTTCCGAAACAGCTGTATATATATTTAGCCAGGCCAAGCCTAGAATCGGAGCTGCACACTCTCACCGAGCAACTTCCCATGGCTTTATTTGGGCCGGTTTAATTTGTGTCCAAAAAAATTGAGCAGCAGCAGGGAAAACGAAGAGTTTTCGATAGCAAACGTTTGCAAAAAAAAAAAAAAAAAAGACAGACATTCGTGAGTCCTAACTACTTTCAGATGAAAGCGTAACGGAATTCAAAGCGGATAAATAAATAAAAAACACCACAAGCGAACAAAGTACGATGCGAGTGTTTTGCTCGAAGAAGGAGAAGGTGGAGAAATTAAACAAGACTAGCTTGTAATAAAAATAGCTTGTATTGATTAGATTGATTTTAATTGGTTTGTATTGATTAGATATTGTATTGATTAATCTAGAAAAATCGGTATTTATTTTGACATTAATGCCCGTAGAAAATAAACAATAAAGGGTAAAAACTGATCGTTAAGAGCAGTCAACAGGAATTGACCGCGGTTCAGAAACAACAGAACAACAGACATAAGTATTACAAGAAAACAAAGCACAATACGAATAATATTTCTTCGACGATTCTTGGAGAAGGTGGAGAAATTAGACAAGTAACAAAAATTGCTTAGCAATTTTGACATAAATGTCCGTAGAAAAGACAAAAAAGAGGTCCACACCTCATCGTTTAGAGCAGTCAACAGGAATCACTGAGGCAGCAATCACTCGGAACGCGACAGAGCTGAATAATAGCGCCATTTCACACAAAATCTTTCCTTGGCTGACACAAAACGCTAAAGAGCTTTGATAGTCTTAATGGTACATCCCATGTATTCCGAAGAACTTTCTTCAATTAATGATTCTCAGTGGCAAAGCGTCATCCAGTTAACGAAGAAAGCGCTTGCCAAGCCACACCAGCATTTCTCTTGCAGACCCGTCCACTATAAAATTTATCAAAGCCAGCCCAGCCAGTCAACCCATTTCGGTCTTTTTAACATCCAAACGCTGATTCTTACCGGTTCAAACAAATTAAGACGACATGTTCATAGACGGCGAAACTTAATATTGCTGTTTACAGGCCGCTTTCGACGAAGATCTCTAAAACGTTTTTCAAATGACGAGTGAAGCGCGCTGGTCTTTGACATTTTTGACAGCATTTTGACAACCTTATGTCAGATTTTGAGACGTGCACATGCACATGCATTTGATCGGCTTTTTTTTTTTTGACTCGAGCTTGAGTTTCCGCCTTTAATGCTTAATTTTACGAGGACTCATTGTGATTACGTGTTATTAAGATAAGAGCAAAAGTTTCTTAACGCTGTTGAGGTACCAAGTTCGAAAAACAGTAAGCCAAGCTGAGTAAAAACACTCGTTCGCTTGCAAAGAAAACAACGTAACAAAACAACAACAACAACAATAAACAATTCAACTACTTCTTTGCGTCCAAAACGAGTACAGATGATTGTTATTTATATCCATTCGAGAGAAAAATACAAGTTTCATTCCTGAACAAAAGTAACAACGATTAAACCAAATGTTAACCTTCTATTTATTTAATTTACCTCACTGTCCTACGCTGTGTTGTAGAGATTTCTACCACTTGAAAATACGTAAGCTTCAGTAAAGTAAAAACAAGCATCCGCAAAAATAGCAAACGGTTTGTCCAAAGAAAGAGCTTTTTCCACAGAGTTTGAGCTACTCATTTCTCCCATAAACACAGGTGAACTGTTAAGTGACCTTTCTTAGTGAGATGCAAGATACCGCGGTAAAGTGAAAGCCCTTGAAACATTGAATTATACTGTTTTCAACCGCACAATCGATCCAAGTTTGAAGCTTTTCTTGAGAAAAATCTTTCGCTCTTCCTTTCATCACTTGAAAATTCACCTTTCGGAGTATCTTTTGACAAGTTCTTGATTTTTATGCTTTTTACGCGAATTTAAAGACAAACTTCGATCGAAGAAGATGAAGTTGTTTTGCTCAAAATGAAGAAACCAAGTGAATGTGAAATTACGAGCCGCAGAAAGCGCGCGAAAAATTAAGCCTCGATTTGGTTTGGGTGTCCCACACCTGGCTTGAGCCTGCGATCAAATCGAAAGCAAGTACCAGTCAGCGGTCAATTTCAAAAACACGGCTGACCTCGATGAGGTCTTAACTTGAACCCGCGATATGGTCACGTGACACTGGTCAGCGGATACCTTGTTTTGACAGGTGTCAATTGGCTATAAGATGGATGTCCAGTATCAAAGATGTACGCTGGGTGTACACTGTAAACTAGGTGGTCAGCTGCTGGGCCAGGTGGAGTATGGCCGCCATGTTGGATTATTATTATTATTATTAGGATATTATTAGTTATTGGGCAACACCGTCGTCGTCGTCGTCGTCGTGCGCGCCCACGAGCAATACCGCTAGCCATTTTTACCATGAGAAAAGCAGTTGACGGGTTTCTATAGGTATGGTGCTCCGCTTGGCGGCCTTCGGACCGCCGGAGCTCCGCTAATACTGGTGAACTGTTATGTGGCCTTTCTTGGTGAGCTGTAAAAAGCCTCGGTAAAGTGCAAGCCCTTGAAGCATTGAATCATTTTGTTTTTCAACCATACAATCCCGGGCGCCATAAAAGTCAATCAACGTTTTAAGCTTTTCTGGAGAAAAATCTTTTGCTCTTCCTCTTTATCACTTTAAAATTCACTCTCCAGAGTATTTTTCAACTAGTTCTTGATTTTTATGCCTTTTACGCGAATTAAAAGACAAACTTCGAAGACGATGAAGTTGTTTTGCTCAAAATGAAGAAACCACCTGAATGTGAAATTTCGAGCCGCAGAAGGCGCGCGAAAAACAAAAATCCTCGTTTTTGTTTGGGTGTCTCGTTTTAGTTAATTTAAGATGGGACTTAAGGTAAATTGAAGTGAAATTTTAAGGAGTTTAAAGAAGGGATTAAAATGTGCAAAAATGTTTTGAAACACCACCAGACAGCTGACACCCCGCAGGGGCACTGATGGTTGCTGTGGAACTGTTTTGGTGTCCATTTACTTATTTTCCACTTCAAATTCCAATTTTAACCTTCATTAAATCTTCAAGATTCCCTATTTCCCTAAATTTAACAAATCCTTCTAGAAAAAAATATGCCCAAAAATCACCAAAAATTTCACAAAATATCCCACAATACAGCTTCGTGGGATGAGCATAGAGATTCTGGATTGCTTGAAACGCGATCGTGATATTAAACCGATGTTCAGAGACGCAAAAACGGTGTTTAGGTTAAGTCCCGCCTTAACCTGGCTTGACCTGCGATCCAATCGAAAACCAGTGCCTGGTCAGCGGTGAAATTCAAAAGAAACAGCTGGCCTCGGTTAGCTCTTAACTTGAGCCCGCGATATAGTCACGTGATACTGGTCAGCGGATGCCTTGTTTTGACAGGTGTCAATTGACCATAACATGGATGTCCAATATCAAAGATGTGCGCTGTAAACTAGGTGGTCAGCTGGAGTATGGCCGTCATGTTGGGCTCAAGTATTGATCATGATCCTTATTATTGGGATATTATTAATTATTGGGCAACCCCGTCGTTGTCGCCCATTAAGAATCTTTAAAACCCTTTGACGTGCCAAATATCCACTAAGTCAAATTCGTCTTGAAAACGTTCTATACCAGCAACAGCAGATATACGCGGGCTTGCTGGATGTGAAATGATCATAAACAAAGAGCTGCGTATCATTTCATATCCAGCGCGCCCTCGATGGATCACTTTTGATAGAGATAATCATCATAATCAGGAAGAGAAGGAAAGGTGAGATGGATAATGATTTGGCGAAAGATGACTATGAGTGCTAGGGCATAAGGATGAGGATGTCGATGATGGTAAGGCCCAGGGCCCATACTTCATCTTTGATCGAGCTTAACATTTTAAGATTTCTTAAAATGCGCCATAAAAACGTTTGACATGCCAAATATCCACTAAGTCAAATTCGTCTTGAAAATGTCCTTTACTAGTGACAGTAGATTTACGCGGGCTTGCTGGATATGAAATGATCATAACCAAAAAGGCGCGTGCGTTTCATATCCAACGCGGCGCCCTCGATGGATCACTTGTGATGGAGATAATGATCATAATCAGAAAGAGGAGGAAAGGTGAGATGGATAATGATGAGGCGAAAGCTGACTATGAGTGCTAGGGCATAAGGATGCGGATGTCGATGATGGTAAAGCCCAGGGGGAAAGTGATGAAACTGGGAAAGAGGGCGAGAATTAAGAGAGGCGTTCTGATTAACATGAGGGTGGAATGGTAAGGACGTGGGGGCGGGTCAGATTGAGGATATACAGGGTGAAATGGGGAAAGGGTGAAGGTGAGAACGAGCATGAAAGGAAGATGATGATGATGATGATGATAATTTTGATGATTGACTTGTCTTGTGACAGTAGATGTCTTGTAGTATAGCATAGTGTTTCTTCATAGCCACCGTCTTTGTCTGAGAAATTCAACTATTAAAATTACTTAACTATGAAAATTATCTAACACGTATTGTCGCGTTACAAGTTTTTATTTGAGTTTGTTTTGTTTGTTTGTTTGTCCACCCTTTCTATCTTCAAACAATAACTTAAGATACCTCGCGGTTAATATCAAAAACAAATGAAAGTCACGCGGCATTTTCTGAACTCACGTGTCATGTTTCGATTGTAATTCATTTCACGTGCCCATGACGTTTTAAGGGAATTCTGTGCGAACATTCATTCAGCAAAGGAGGTTTGATCTAAGCATACGTTTGCAGGGAATACAAATACGAGTAAAAGGTTAGAAATGAATTCATAAATATTTCAGGTCTGATTTAACTTTTAAGTGAGCTTAAGGGTCCTCTAGACATATGTTGTTATGGTCAGATTGTACAGTTTTGCTGTCTACATGAAGAAGCAAAAAAGAAAACAAAACAAACATAAAGCAAAAAGTGAGCTGAGTTAACTTTCTCATTAATGCTATTTTGTGACTGAGTTGTCCGTCTAGTTTTCATGCAAAAGCCGTTACTGCATAGCTACACAATCTACGCAACTTGCAAGTCGGATATTGCTGAAAAATAGTTCTTCCAATTAAAGTCGCCCGCGTAAACGTAGCCGTAGTGGATGCGAGTTGAAGACCACTTGAAACTACTGCCTCAGCCATTGATTCGAGTGGAAGTAATCATTTCAAAATCGTTCACGTTGGAGGATTTGAATTCTGTTATTAAGATAAAAATGTGCGCAATTCCTCCTGATCTGGAGCCATCATCCAAAAGTAAATGAAAATATAAGTAAATGTTGATCAAAACACTGAATCAACTGAAGCAACAGTGAAAATCTTATTCCTGAGGTTAATAGCCAAAAAAGATCAAGTTCATAGCCACGGAAAAAATGAACTTCTTCTTGTGCTAGTCTGGTTACTGCATGATTTTGCGATGTCTTATGGAGAACGAGACATGGCAAAAGAATTGTCTGCCATTGTTTCACATACCTTTCAGTAAAACCATAACTGTTTTACTGAATAGAATCTACGAAAAGATTTATTGGAGTCAATTAAAGAACATACATGCATACTATACTTATTGATAGCTGCGACAAGCTAGAAAAGACATATGAAAAGATACGAATCTATTTGTGACTTTAAAGATCACAATTGGTATATACTTGGGCGATATAAATAAATAAATTTATATCATGATAGCATTCACAATGATCCCAATAAACCGTACACGTGAAAGGACTAAACTTTGTAAGCAAAATCTATTCAAAGGGTCGCCCACAGTCATTTCAGAAGCAAAGAAACGCAACATCGCCTTCGAGATATGGAACATTCTCTGTTCTGGAAATTTCACCTCAAGAAAGGGTTGCTGTCCCGTAAGAAGAACACATTAGACAAATGGAAAATTCTCGGGCAAATTCTCTCTACAAAATTATAGATTATACAAGCCTTTATCTTAGAAACACTTCTAGTGTATTGGCAATTTCCAGGTGCACCAGTACGAGATCTTCGAAACCTCGGGCACCTTCTTCACACTGAAAAGTGCAGCATTTCGTTATTGTTATTCACTATTTCTCGCTCAGGCACTAACACAAGCATTCGCTCAATACAGTGGCACAAAGGTGTTCAATAATCGTCATGAAACAAACCAACTCTTCTGCTTTTGATAGAGGTATGAAATTTTAGTGCTAAACTGGCAGGTTGAAATCAATATTTCAATATTTTTCATGTTGTTAGCATCAGCTCTCTTCATCTGCTGTTGTGTATGTTGTTTGTACGTAGGAACTCATTGAAATCCACTATCCTCATGAGTTGCACATAAAATAATCGCAACGTTGACCCGCTATTTAGAATATAGTTTTCATATCGATTTGTGATTACCCATTACACAGACAGTAATAACAAGTTTACATACTGATTTACTAGTTAAGCAAAGAGAAGTTCGTTTCGTTTCAGATTTGACAAGATAATTTCGATTGCATTCAGCATATTTAAGCATATTTACCGCAAAAATAAAACTCCTTATAAATTCAGGAAAATTCAAATGGAGAAACGATGAAAATATTTTGATTTTTGAGCTTGCTTTTGAATGGTGTCTGTTCGCTCCATAACTACCAGCACTTAACTTTAGCTTTTACTAACGACGTTAACAAAACTCACTCCAGGCTATATTACTTCCATGGGGAAGTTCTTTCTATGTATTAAAGGCGTTCAAAGCGAATAAGTAACCCCTCTCTTTCACAAAGCACATAAGAATTCTGTAGATGTGTTTAAATTAGAGTGCATAGGAACCAGATTTTCGACTTTGCAAAGTCGGCTCAGTCATTAACATTTATATTTAGCATATATGAGCAAAATGGTGGAAATGGAGTTTTAATTGTTTATATTTGACTACTCATGATCACTAATATATGTCTTTAAAAAGTGCTCGACATTGATTCAACAATATGGCAAAACGAGATGAAACCCATGCTTCAAAATAAAATTACAACAGCAAGATGCGACTTGGCAAGGCTGGTTGAGTTTGCATGGCAGCGTAATATACATCAGGGCAAAAAACGAAATACTGTACATTTTCACCTCAATCTATTCACGTATATAAGAAAGCCTCGAGAAAAGATCTCAATAATGTATGATGATAGACAATCATTTCAATAAAATGAGCTGACATCTCAATCTACTACGAACTCACAATGCGGCGGAATAAATTCACGTGTTTGAAGAGCGCCATTAAAGTCGAATTGCACGAAACACTGAATGGAAAGGTGGTCCCAGTCTTCTTTTATCTTCTTCTCTGTAAAACGTTTAATAACTACACTTGGCCCAAAACATTTTTTGGCGATCGACGAAACTAAGCCATATATGCGCAAGCGATCGATTTGAACACAACTGCTGCATTCAGGTACGTTATTCAAAGAAGTTAAGACAAAACCTGCGACCTTTAAAATAGTATCAGTTCCCGCGCAAATTAAAAGCAAGTCTTTTCTATATACATGTTAACATTATTCTGACTATAGAATCTTAAGGCAGAGTATGTAGCTCTATTCATACTGGCTTTGAAATCATTTTTACAAATAAAGGCCCCCGACCGAGTACAAACGAGAGCATTTGCTCTAAAATACACTGATGTCGTTACCTTTATGTCTTTCCTCTATGCAAATATTGTCTTATGCAGCTCCTAAAGTAATGCGCATGAAGTCAGAAAAATCGAAAATTTAGTGTTACAGACGATCACTGAGTGGAAAATCAAATACATGAGCGACTTCTTTGTGAACGAGGTGGCCGTTTTCATTTCACTCTTCAGGGTGTGCCTCGTAAATCAGTCATGAAGTCTGTAAAGTTACACCGTGATAACCTATAGTAAGAAAGCCTTGTAAATTTGCCATGTTTTAACCCTTTAGATACATCAGAAACCATATTCTTCGTCGGACAGTGATTTAGAAGAATATGCAACCAAAAATGGTGCATGGCAATTGAGCAAAGACTTCGCCTAGTCAGACACAAAAACAAATTCCCGATGGCAAAATAGACAGACGATGTATTTTCTTATGGACGCGGAGACTAAAAGGTTTGGTCCAGTCGGCAAACGAATATCCTAAAAGAGCTCAAATCTACAATAATAAACATTAAATCCGAAAACATTTAACTGAGGAATTGTAACAGTACTATTTCAAGCGTTTGTTGATCATAAATACCCTACTTAGACTTTGTACACCCATGTCTACTACTCATCGTACGGCTTGAAATTAGCTCGTCAGTATTCAGCGATCAAGCAACAGTTTGTTGTTCTGGTTTTGCATTTTTCTGACCATGACGAAACAAATACACCATGTTGCACTGAGAAACCTGCAAGATTGAATAACTGAGGTGTATGACCTGCACGAAGACCCACGAGGTTGGCAATATAAGTTACATTCATCACCATAATTTCGAGAGACATAAATCAGATCAAAAAACCTACATATATCCTCATATGGTGTATTTTGTAGCAGGTCCTAAACTGGCTCTTCCATCTTACTTAGCTCCTGTTCGCTTGAGCACACAGTTGCCATTATGTGTTTCAAATAAAATTACAGGTTATCAAAATAGATTTATTTCCATTGCCTATTAAAGAAATACGTTTCGAATTCTTAATTGTGATTGTGATCGTCGTTTTCATTTCATTAGATCTGTTGCGAGTCATACAACTGATTAAGGATGCAACAAACAATGGCCTTAGACAAAAGAACGTAAAAAAAACAAAACAAATATCTTGTACTCCAGCCGGAAATGGTAGCGAAGCCACAGTATTCAATTTTAGACACAAAAACTACACAGTTCTGGGATAAAAGGAAACAGGAATGATTAAGAAATATTGCAATCGGGTTTGGCTACAAACCAGAGTCGTAAAAATCCTCTAAAAGGTATCAAAAACGAATACAGCGGCACCGTGCAATCCTAAGTTGCTTTAGAACGTTTACACGTTTCACACCTTATCAGGAGCTTTACATTACTTCAGCTCACTGATATTTCCCACTCTACATCGGTTATACACAAAGAAGTCTCGCTGGTCAAGATTACTAGTGTTGAATTGAGAACACTTTCTCAAAGACATGAAGATTACCTGATGTTTATTGTTCATGTCATGTCCCTTCTCCTTTTTTGCCTCTCCATCTCGAATTGCTGCTCTTGCGAATACTAGAGGTGGAAAAAGATAAAACGTATTTGTGATCTTCATTTGTATTCGAGTGCATCAAGATTGTGCCTTTAAATCTAGGAGGCTTCAACCTCGAGCTCGGTGTGAATTCGTACTGAGGAAACATACCTGGAGTTATGTCCCCCGAAATAACTTCATGCTAGATACATTAACTCAAAAGAGAAACCTTCGCTAGGCCGCCAATATATTTTCGTTCCTCTCCGTTCTTCCCTATCATTGGCTCCACCAAAACCAGCAACTTCTTGCAATTTATGAGATCTATTTGTATTTAACCACGGTATATTAAAATTATGCAATACGGCTTCGAGATCGAGGTTGTTGTTGCCAGTCATTTCTAACATTTCCGGCACACGGTCTTGTGGGTCTCTGATTATGCTAGGCAAGGATAACTGAGGTATTCTTCAACAAAAACTGAAAGCTAAAAAAAAGTCAAAATATACATAAGTTACCTTTTTCAGTTGCTTAAATGCACAGTATGGTTGACTATCGCCTTGCAAAACAATAACGAACTTGTACTCCAAAGAAATACCTAAAACAAAAACAAAAAACTTATAACGACAGAGACAAAACATATTCACAGTTCACAGTTTTCAGTTTCTTCAAAGGGTAAGGAAACGTCCAACTCGTAAAAACAGTCTTGTTTGGTCAAACACCACTTACCCGCGAGGATTAGAGCTAACTGATCTGCAAGGGCCGTCGTTAGTAGAAAACGCCACTGGGAAATTGTGCAGGATGGTGAACTTTCTGTGGAGCCTAAAAATGAAATCATCATGTTAACAGAAGAACAAATTGTGTCACCTTTCTTCAGCTCGATTATGTTTAAAACTTTTCCATATGTCAAGAATTGTCACGAAATGTTGTAAATCGTCGTGATCAGTAAGTGTTGAGTAGATAAGGAATGCTTCTGACAAAAAGTTAGCTGACACCCTTTGCTCGGCTAATATATATATATTAGCCGAGCAAAGGGTGTCGCCCTGAAGAAGACCGACAAGTCGGTCGAAATATAGGTGATCCTGAAAATTGTGTCCTGTCTTCATTTGTGTTTGATATATATATATATATATATATATATATATATATATATATATATATATATATATATATATATATATATATATATGCTGTATATAGATACATAAGTTGAAGGATTAAAGAGGACGCATCGATTCTCTGTGACAGAGAATCGATGCGTCCTCTTTAATCCTTCAACTTATGTACACGCCAAGGTAGACTCTACCTCCACATTTATATATATATATTATATACCTATTATATATAGCTAATATATAATAATCTACAGCTTCAAATTAAACTTTATGCAAAAATGATCTCATGTTTGCAATCTATTTTGGAACATTTACCGAATGTATTTGCGTCTCAGCCATGAAAATGGCTCTGTTTCCTCGCTTTATTTACTTTCTGATTACGTTGCTCGTCTTGCTCATAAAGCCGATTTTTCCTTGAACATTGAACTGCTCTCTCAGGTTACTCTCTTGTCAGCTTGTTACAGAAATTACAAAGGAATACCTTCAACAAAAAAGAAAAGGTTGTCCCGAATTAAAACCAAAGAATCAGCATATTTCCTAACCATCTAATACACTGTACACCGCGACCTTGAAAAACATATTGTACGGCACGTGCACAGGGGAAGCGCAAGACTTTTCCTAGTCAAGCAAAACACGAAAGTAAAAAAGCTCTCTTTTAAGGTTACTCTTTTCCACAATCGAACTGCTGTTAACAACTCACTTTCTGCCTAGTTTGCCACAGAAATGACAAAGGATTACGTTAAATAAAGGGAACTTGACCTCCACTGTAAAACCAGAGAATAAGCAAGTTTTCTTCAACTAACTATATACTCTGTATACTGACCTCGATCTTGAGAAACATAATATCTCCGGAGAAAATAAAATGAGCTAAAAATAATTCACAATGTAAAAAAGCATACAATAAAGAACATATAAATGTTCAGAACCACTAACAGGAGCGGAATGAACGATATCAAGGCTGAATTGCAGTGTTCAAAATATAACAGACCGTTAAGATGATCCTTACCTTTGTTTACTATAACGTTCAAAGCTCTCCATGCTTCTTCGTGACTACCACGAGATCTTGAAAAATAGTAGTCCACATTTAATGAATCTATATCAGCATCGGTTGAAATGCGCTCCTCTTCCACTTTCTTCACAGTTTATAACGGAAATCTGCTGATTGCTGCTTGTGAGAAAACCAACCATCATTCTTCGTCTGCTATTATGAGCTGGTGTAGTAAGATACCTGCTAACTTATAATAAAACAGAGTGTAGTTAAAATTGAAAGCCGAGATAAAATAAACCGGTTTTGTTAACAAGCAATTTCTAGGGAAACGTTGGGAGAAATTAAGTGACAAAGCTTGCGATTTTCCTTATACCGCCGAAAATCATTCAGTTATCTTACGCTAAGTTACTCAAAATCAATTCTGAGCAGAGAATGCTCTTAATGAGTAAAATTGAAGATCCCGTTATAAAAGAAGCAAGACCGTATGGTCTAATGAACAATTCTTCGCCAGGGCAATAGTTGTCTATCCGCTAATTCTGCCCATGGCTTTCATTTGTAGCAGTTGGCGTATGAGTGAGGTCATAGAAAATAAATATCAAATGGCAGCCCTACAAAATTTACTGACTAGTGGTTTCTGTGAGCAGCTGCGATGTTCAATCGATTTAGTGGGCAGAATCTACTAGCCACAATGAATCTAGCAAACGGTCGTTTGGTCAGCCATTGTAGTTATATGAGACGTAACTTATACTGAAACAGCTTGATGGAATAGAACTCTACTAGCACTACTGAAACATTTGTTTCTATTTTTCGATGAAGAAATATTTTTCTGTCCTATCACATTCTGGTGTTTTTGTAGTTAGACCGCCGAATTAAGATAGCAAAGCATCGGCAATTCAGGGATCAGCGAATAGTTTTACCGGTTAATAATAATAATAATAATAATAATAATAATAATAATAATAATTATAATCTTTATTTATATAGCGTTATTTCTACTAAGAAACCAATAACACACTCTCGATTGATCGTTTGAAGTCTTTGAAGATAGGAAAATAAAACAACGGATACATTCAGCGAACAATGCCGAAACTAAATGGTCGCCGCCAACGCAAACTTAACCATGGCCAGTGTGAGAAGATTCAAGCCAACAACCAGTCCATATCATCAATCAACACAAATCTTCAAGCTTTATCGAAGGGTACACTTGTGTATATATATGTATAACAGTCTGTCCACTGACCATTAAAAAAAAAAACGTGAAATGCTAGGCCATACGTAAGTGGAAATCTTAAACAAAAGAACCACGGACAAATAAAGGGAAAATTAACTTCCACAAAGTTAGTTTATTATTTGAATACACGGTTTTAGAACTTGAACTGTTGAGTGTATCAAGGCAATTCTGTGACAGTGAAAGCCCTAGAGATATTCCAAATGTATATAGGAAAATATTATGCAAAATAGCCAACTTCTATTATTGAAATTCCCTTTTTCACAACACCATGACTACGAATTGTGCTCTAAAAGAGCTTATAAGAACAAATAAAACATTCTTATCATTAAACAAAAATCTTGATAAAATCAATTTTCAGAGGGAATATTCTTCTTGCTTAACGCCGAAAGTTGCCGCATGATTTAATTCACTTCTTCTTGATGAATGAATTTATTTATGTATTTTTTAATTATTTGTTTGCTGATTAATTTACTTAGTTGTTTATTAATCAGTTATCAGACACATAAATACAGTACGGCAAATAAGAACTGCTAATTAGAGACTCACGATCAAGAATTAAAACAAATATCTCACTCCATAAAAGCATATTCGACAGGGCATAAAAAGCCTTTTCTACCCCACGTCTGAAACCGAATTGACCTCACGTCAAACAAATCATTTGCGATAATAACTGTTGCCAAATCCTAACAGATCTAAGAGGAAAATAGGTTTTTCAAAGGAAATAAATCAACTATACAATTCCCTAAAGATCCGAACATGGGACGTAATCGAATAGAACTTCAGAAGAATGCGTTACTTAGGGTCGTTGCCCCTGTACACAATTGCTCGGGGCAAAAGAACACTGTTTTATTGTGTGAAAGACTTGTCTAGCAAAAACGTAAAATCACAAAAGAGACATTTCCTTCCCTCTCTACGAGCAGCTGTTTTGCCTGTGTCACGTGGTATGATTTTCAGCAGCCGTAACAAGTGCACAATTCTAAATTGATCTTATAGCAGACAAATCTTCAACATAGCACATGACTTTATTCCAGAAAAAAAATTAATTTTCAATCGAAACATATTCAACATTTTCCAGAAGAATATGTTACCAGAAGACTTCCGGTGCGAATTATGTACTCCAACTTCACTTCGAAAGTCAAAAATTCTGTTGTCCTACGAGTTTGAAATTTACTGATCCCTTCAACAAATGCAAACAAATTTCAACATTTTCCAGAAGAATGTGTTACCAGAAGACTTCCGGTGCGAATTATGTATTCCAACTTCACTTCGAACTGAAGTCAAAAGTTCTGTTGTCCTACGAAGTTTGAAATTTATAATTACTGATCCCTTCAGTGAGGTCGCCTCAGCTTATTTCACGTTAAACTACGTAGATCTAGAACTACTTAGATATCACAAACTCTGAAATCGAAATACAAAAAATTAGGTTAGACACTGTTAACCCTGTGATAATATGTTGAGGCTTCCTTCGTTTAATCCGGGAGAATAGTAATTGAACTAAAATTGTGAGTGATGAAATGTTGTATTTGTACTGATGTGGCAACTATAAAACACAAAATATTGAAAATACTGCGATACATTGTTTGAAAACCCAAAGAAATATACTCACATTTTCCACGCTGCGGTCGCATATCTGCAGTCCAGGGGAGTACGGTTGGTAAAAACCAGACCACGGTCGGACAACAGCAATTGCACTGCACCCTGAAATTGTGCAAATTTTCCTGGTCATTCCAAATTATTCTACTATTCAAACCGCGAATAACCAGCAATGAATGAGACTGTCGGGTCATAGTCCGTTTAAATGTTTGCCACGTGCAATCTTCATCAGATGTTCCAACCAGGAACAAACAACAAGCCGCACGTTGAACATCACGTTGCGTTCTGTTCCACCACGTGTTGTGAGCGCGCATGTGCTTGCTCATTCACGTGTAGGAGTAAGCAGAGTAAGGGTGCCTTTTGGGGGACTATTCTGGAATAGGAATACTCGGATGGGAATAGGATGTATCTTTCATTCTGCTCCCGATAGCAGAATGAACGGAATGAACAGAATACTCGGAATACGCAGAATATGCCAGTTTCTTTAAGAAAATTTTGGGAGGAAACTGGGCACAGCCCGCCGAGTTCGCGACATGGTACCAGTAGCCTACAATCTTGGACAATTCAAACGAGAAGTTAAGACCACCGCTCGCTCCATTTCAATGATGGAAAAAATGGTGCGTTTTTGGTGTAGTGCGAGTTCATCATTGAAATGGTGGAAGGGGTGGTCCTGTTTCTCATTTTATTCTGTCCGAGATTGCAATCTTGGACTGATTCAAATGGGAAATTAAGACCACACCTCCCCCCATTTCAATGATGGAAAACATGGTGCGTTTTTGGTGTAGCGCGAGTTCATCATTGAAATGGAGGAAGCGGTGGTCTTGTTTTACAGTTTATTCTGTCCGAGATTGCAATCTTGGATAATTCAAACGAGAAATTCAGACAACCCCCCCCCCATTTCAATGATGGAAAAATGGCGCGTTTTTGGTTGAGCGCGAGTTCATCATTGAAATGGGGGGGGGGGGAGGGCGAGGGGAGGTCTTGTTTCTCATTTTATTCTATCCGAGATGGTAGGTTCAGGGGCTCGGTCCAGACTATTCTGCGAGTTGTTCTCAGATCACTTCCCGCTTCTCTCTCTCTCTCTCTCTCTCTCTCTCTCTTCTCTCGAAAACGTTATTCCACCTATTCTCTCATTCCTGAAACGGCATAGGAAAAAAATAGTCCCAAACAATGCGCGCCAAGGTAGCCTGTTCCAAGCTCTCAGATATTTGGGGCGAGCGCGCGAAAATGAGCGAAGAAAATTTAGCGGGGCAGGGGGAGTCCCCGCTTGATTTTTCTTCCCTCGTTCTTTCCTCGCTGTTTGTGTCTCACTTTTCGCTCGCCCCAAATATCTGAGAGCCTGGAA
>JAEMWC010001117.1:140000-263520 GCA_016490735.1 Pachyseris speciosa | reverse complement strand
AATATATGAGAATGAATAATTATATGAAAATCATATATTATATTTTTTCAGGCTTTATTTGCTACTGCTTAAGTAGTGTTCATAACTGCGATGATCAGTCACATATTTAATAATAATATTACTAAGTACAGTATTTATTTGACTATAAGCTGAGCAATTTTTCCGTTAAATTAAACCACCAAGAGTAGATTTCCACCAGAGAATGGGGTTTGGCTTATAGCCGATAATTTTCGGGAGAAAAAAATTCAAAGACCCAAAGACAACAATAAAAATGAGAGCCAAAAACAAGTTTTCTGTGTTATCATTGACTTTTGAATATGTGGTGGCTCGTAAAGGAGCCATTTGCTAGTTTTGCTTCAAGGAAGCTCTCATCAGTCGTTGTTGACATCACACTTAACCTGTTTGTTGCTTCACATACCCTACTATAAGCTTGTTATCTCCACAGAAGTTGTCACATTTCCTGTGAAGTAATTGGGTCTACTTTGTGATGTTATTTGTGGAAGAAATTCTTCAACTAACTTGATCAAAACCAGCCTGTTTCTGCTTTTGGGATCAAGCACAACCGAGCGTGACTCAAAGGACGTTGCTGGCTTGGTAACCTCTGTCTCACCTAGCCTGCCAGGTTATACAAGATGGCGGGTCGTTTACAACTTCAATCTTTTGTGTTTTGGAAGTGTTTGAGTTTTTTTGGCATAAAAAGGTTCCAAACATTTCCTAAAAGTTTCAAGGTTCGTTAAATTCCTTTATGGTGAAGGTACGGCATTGAATTTTTTAGATTTTTAACATTATTCTTGCTGAAGTGTGGCACACGATCCATGCGATTTTTTTCTCCACGGAACTTCGGCATTCAATTTTCAAGTCTCAGCTTATAGCTAAGAGTTTTCTGGGTTTTTTGGTGAACATCTGGTCACTACTCCACTTGCTAAGTTTAGGGTCTCGCCTTATAGCCAGGATCGCCTTTTAGATGAATAAATACGGTAATTGTATGACATTAAAGTTGCAACAACAAGAAAATTTAGTCTGCTGATAGGGTTGAATCAGTTCAGTTACAAAAATAAGAAATATTGACAATGAAAAACAAAGTCACCAACCTGCTGATAATGCATCCTGGTAGAACAGGCCAGCCATTCCTGCCATCCCAGCCATGCTTGGGTGATATGGAAACTGCGGTAAGGCTTGGTGTGCTCTAAAGATGGCAATAAGAATTTTAAAAAAATCATTAATAATTCATGAAGGAAATACAAAAGAAATTAATTTTTAATGAGTGTTTTATATCTGATAAAGACACGGCTAAATTTTACATCCAATTTTCTAGCCCAAAATAACCCCAAATCAAAATTTTAGGGTAAGAATGGATACATGTACAGTAAAGTTTTTTTAAGCCGTTCAATAAATTCACAATTCGTGTTTTATCAAGTCCTAAAACACTCTGCTGCACCTCATGTTTTAAGCTTAATAAAACACTCCTGCTCATTTATTAAACATTACATCAAGAAGATTAACCAAATTTAATGGTAAACTTTGTTTGGTTCCTTGTTGAGTAAAAGGGCATAAAAACATGATCCCTTACCTGTCCATTCTACCCTCATTTCCAACAACTGAAAAACACAAGAAAGTAGAAATTGAAAATCATCCATCACAAGTTATAACCAGAGGTTTATGATCAGAGATCTCCAGAAAAGCACACATATCAGTGAGATGGCTGTATAATTATATCATAGACATCACAAAGGGTCCTACAACTCTAATCCTCACCTGAATTCAGGTAACAGTGCAAATATGAAGTCTAATGAAGATTAGAAATAACTCCAGGATTTTATAATGCCAAATGTGATACTAACATCTTTTCTTACAACACTTATTTTGTTCAAAAGAAAAATCCAAAACATTTTTGGAATTTATTAGGCATGAAACCCCAGCAAAATGTACCTGAGTTCAGTGATGGTACTGCCATGTGCGGTCCTGTAGCAATAGTACTGGAGGTGTGGTGAGAGGAGACGGTGGCTGGTGAGGCTGTGCCGCTGGGTTTACCTAACCTTGCATGATCAGAAGGATTCTGAAAATAGATTTCAACAAAATTAGGTTTCAACAACAGTGATGAATGGCCTGGAGCTGCTTGGTGTTACGTGTATAAATAAAGCATTATTGTTGTATTGTTGTTATATTGTTGAAGTCCAGATGTTCATTTCATTTTGACCTACAACACATCTGCAACCACAGTTTTTCATTTCCTTATTACTCTACAAGGTCAAGTTAAGTGACAACCTTGTTGTACAGTTAGCCCCTAAAGAACCACAAGTAGCAGAAAGTAAACATACCATAGAAGTGTCACTGCTTGAGATCGGAGCTGGTCTTGGTGCAGTGAAAGCTAGGTGATGAGGAGGATTATAGAGTTTAGCTGTTGTTGTTAAAATGGCTGGCGCCACACTGACCGTGTTAGATGGCATCATCTTTGATGGTTGCGAATGACCTGTCATAACATTCCCTGGTGACGGCAAGTGTGACATGCTACCGCTAACAGAGGAAACACCAACAGCTGTGACAGGCATGCTGCTGTGTACAGAACTGGGTGATGTGGCGGCAAAGCGGGAACAGACGGCTTTTGCCCTGGAAGGGTTTGAGAGTGGGGAGCTGAGGGGACGATGTTTATGACTTTGCCACCAACAGACACTGGAGTGTGAGCTGCTCCAAGAGATTGAACTGTTGGTGAAGCAACTCTCCTGGCTAAATCAGACATCATAGCCGGTCTTGCATCACGTACTTCACTTGGCTTGTGTTCTGAGCCTGGCTGATGCAAGGATGAAGCAACTGCTACAGTAGCTATGTGAGGTGCTGACGGCCCTGGCGATGATGGACGTGATGAGCCAGTGCTTGCTGCAGGAGAATGTGTTTGTGATTGTCCTCCACCAACGTGAGGTTGAGTGCTTAGACCTAAGGGTTTTACTGATGGAGGCACTGTTGGCGTGCGGAGTGATGTATTCCTAGGTGTCACCCCAGCAAGTGCTGCACCTGCTGCAGCACCAGCTGGAACGTGAGAAAACGCAGGTTGCTGCATTCTCATCATGGAAGCTAACAAGGGATGTCCGGTTGCAAACTGCTGCATACCACCTGCTACAAGACCAGGTGCAAGATGGCCCCAGGAATCATCCCTGCAAGAGCTCCTGATGCTGGTGCTATGGGGCGATTCTGAAGAGGTTTACCCATCTGCAGATAAAGAATACAAAGCAAAAAAGAAGAGGTTTGAGTTGATTGTATCCCAGTCTGAAGTCCAAGAGCTTCTGATAAGATTTTAAGAGTAGGTGCCCACCCTGTTCCCTTGCAAGAATAAGGGAAAAAGTAGATACATGTAGCTTCAGTAATTTTAAGGAAGAATCTCTTATCTGTGAAAATTGAAAGCTATGAATTTCTGTTTTCAGCACATTGAGCAAAGTAACTCATTAGAGCTACAAGAATTCTTCCCTTTATTGCTTGTGTAACAAATACTCTTAAACGTTAACCAACTTAATGGAATACCTGATCACAACAAAATATAGGTAACTGCCAGAGCTCCAAGGGGCACGAATTCTCACTAAAAGCATGAAAGTTTTGGTAATGTTTTAATGGTAGGTCAATGGTTAAAACAGTTTGCCTATAATTTATATGCTCAAATACTGCTCCAAAAACAGAATTTGTTCGCCCAGTTATGACAGGAGTCAGAAGTAACAGATCACCTCTCGGAGAGATGAGACTTGTCTCCTGTTCCTATTGTTACCAGGGCTGTGCTCTAGCAGCACCCAGTTGCCCAGGGGTTTCATTAAAAGCCAGCAACTGGTAAAAATCGCCGCCTACTTTGTCAGAATTTACCTCTTACCGCCACCTACTTTGTCTGTATTTTCACTCAAATTATTAAAAAAATTCACCATGTTGCTGCCTACTTCAGTTAATAATAAAAAAATAATAATAATAAAAAAAAAAAAATAATAATAATAATAATAATAATAATAATAATAATAATTATTATTATTATTATACAGTTAAATAGTTCAGAACGCTATTTCAAAACTTTTTGAAACCCCTGGTGGCCCCTGGTGACTTACAGTACATATACTTTTGCCTTTGAGCAAATGCTGGGCATCCTAGATTTCAAAGGTTTAGAGTTCTGGTCTCCTAAAATTTGTTCTTAGAGCACAGTCTTGATTACCAGTATGTCCTGCCAGGTGATTGCATTGAAATTCAAAAGCCTCACATTGTACTCTGAACCAAATGTCCTATAAGACACAGTCTGAGGAACAATCTTTTAGCATTCTATACTAATGATAATGGAATATCTGCAAAGTTCAATTGATGTTAAAGCTTGGTGTGTGCTTGATTTAGTGCTCTGAAAAACTGTTTGCTCCAACATGCAGCCTGACAAATATTTTGGTCTGTTCAGTAAAAGATGAAGGTTTCTTCCTCACCTTAAGACTTCCTTGATCCATTTGAGGTCTGTGAAAACCTCCACTTTCTGGACCTGCCATAGGCACTATAATAAAGTACAAAAAAGTTCAATAAAATTAAAGAATAATCAAAATTACAATAAAAACGTTCACTGGCTAAAAAATTTCAAAAAAGAGCATGAGCTTTTGGCTCTTGATCTATAAGCCTTTGACGGATAAAAAATGAAATGCAAAATGATAACATATTTGCAAAAAAAGCGAGATAAAAACGATAAGAAGAACAAAAGCAAAGTAAAAATGTGTAAATTAGGTGAATATTGTTTAAAAGGAATGCCATACTGGTTCAGCTTAGAATTATTGTCAGCTTGCTTGGTTGCAGAGGTGTGCCAAGCCTTTTTTTGCTTATATTTTATCTTATTGCATTCCATTTTTTATCTGTCGAAGGCTGTAAATTGATCCAACAGATCGTGTTCTTTTTCCAAATGTTTTAGCCAGTGAACATTTTTGTTGTAATTTTGATTATGTCTCATCCTGGCTGCGCTTCAATCTTTAATAAAATTAAAGAAATTAAAAGCACCGTTTAATATAAAGAGTTGTGAGTTCCTGCGAGAAGAATACCCTTTTCCCAGCACAGTGTAAACCCAAAACAAGAGGACACTTGTGCCATATTCCACATGGTGACAGACATAGTTAATAGAGGGAAATGGTTATGAAACCTAACAAAGTTCTTTGTTATATGTTTCTGTTTGCTATTTTTGGGGTTGACGGTGCACAAATAACAATAGGTGGTTACTCGTGTTCCGCAACTAACCCATAGAAACATTGTGATTATTTAATTCATGCATAGTACATTAGTGCAAAACAAAAGATGTGCACTGTCATGGACCTTCCAACAAATCTTGGCTTCTTTGTGGTTTGCTGGGTTTCATAACCATTTCCCTCTATTAACTATGATCTGCCATTCTGGAAAATATTCATACTTCCACTATGGAGATGTCTCAGAGTTAAACCCGAGCCCTCTGAAAATACATGTATACTTCAAAATTTTCTTATACACTTGCACATGTTGCAGAACATGAACATGTTGCAGAATCTGGACTCTCCTTTCACAGATGATGTCCATATTCCTCGCCTGAAAGGTTGTCAGTGGGACTCTCACCCCTTAAGAAATTACAATTAGCTTCATACTTTTTTTAAAATTCTGTGGCTTTTAAGTTCCCATCCCCATCAGGTATCAGTTGTTCAAACAGCTGACAACTTTATCCAGGGGATCAGTAGTTATTCAGTGGACAAACATGTACTTGAACGTATACATATTTATCCACTGGAAAGGGAATTATCCCCTGGATAAAATTATCCAGCCATCGAACAACTGGTGTCAACATAATTCCAGTGACCTTCTAAGGGGATGTCCTGGATCCTACTGAAACTGGTAATCCAATTTACCTGTTCATGATGTTACACGCTAAGATATACAATATGTCCAGGTTGTTGGTGCAGTCAAAAGTAATTACAATTGGGGAAAGCCCATTAATCAATATTGTACGGATCTTTAAACAGCCAATAGCAAATAAGCTTAACTTATGAAATCAAAAGTTAAAAGCTAAGGAACAAAACAATTTGACTGGTATCCACAATGACTTGGGACAGATTAAAGTACGAAAAATAAGAGAAACCGATCCCCCAAAACAATATATATTAATGCAGTTAAGCTACAGTAGGCGTTTTCAAAGGAAGGAAATATGTGACGATGATTTCCGTCAGCATTTAGTTAATGTAATCAATTCGCTCAAGTCTTAAGTGAACCCTTAAAAGTACAATTAACTGCTCAAGCACACAAAATAAAGATTATTACATTTGAATAAATCAATGCTCTATACATCTTTTGACGGGCATTCCACATCTAATCCACAGAAATTCAAATGGTAAACATACCCTGCAATTAAAAGCTGTGTTTGTCTGCCTGAGGTTACTGACAAAAATAACTGAACGGTGCTTTCGTTATTTCAATGTTTGGCAAATTATGAGGAACAAAACGATTTCGAAACCAGAACTACGATAACGAAGTAAAGAATTACCGCACAGAAATAAAGAGAAAACAAAATACCTCCAGGATTAGTGTTCAAACCTTTCGATTTGTCGTGCTTTTCCATATCCTGAGAGGGATTCCGTGCTGGACCGCTCACTACATCCCGTTCATGTCGATCTTCGGCTGGGTAACTCATCGTTTTACACTCAAGAGTATCACATTGGATAAATCTCGACTGAAGCGGTAGTCAATTTCCGGTGAAATCAGAAAAAGGGTCATGAAAACATTGAACCGGTTTGAAATTCGGGGGCAAAAGTAGAAACCCAGTGATTTTTATCCGAACTCTCTCCCGCGCATGTCATAAGTTACTATTTCAGCGTACGAAAACGCAGGCTCAAGATGAAGTCACGCTTTACCCTGCGCCACACATCCACCCGCGGAGGGGTCTTTACTCACTCAATGATTCAACCTTTATACAAAAATTTCAAGTCCTGCAAAGGGGGAACCATCACGCAAGACGTCTTACTTCAAGTGGGTGATTATCGCACACGCTCGCAAGAGTTCGCCTTCAAAACTACAAAATACCGTAAAAGCATTCCGAACAGCAGTATGAACACTTGATAGGTAGGCAGTGCAATCCCATCAATATTTCCTGGAGTATGGGCCCAAAATAACACAGCCTCAACCCCCTTCCGAAGGCTCCTCCCATTTTAGTAATCTTTCCTTAATTTGCTGAAACAGAATAGTTTGCGTGACAGGCGCTGGAAGGGAGGGAGGGAAGGGAAGTGAGAATTAGGGTGCGCGCGAAACAAGCGGAGCGTGTGGAGGTTCCTGCCAGCCCTGGGCACCATCGATTTCCCATTCTCCGTCTCAAGGTCAATCCCGGGTCATCGCTTTTCCCAGGAGGCAATTGTTCTCCACATGCTTCTCAGCTTCTGCACACAGGCTTAAAAAAAGAAAAGCCCTGGGATATGTTAACGAGTTTCTTATTCCTACAAGGAGCGGTGGGAGAGGTGTACTCATTAAGGGTCAATGAGAGCTTGAGAAAGTCAACAAGCTTGTATTTTAGTTAATTTCACACAAAGCTAAAGCTAGGGGTGTTTCTAACATTTTATAGTGTTGCTATGGTAACCTATTGAGTAGAAAAAGGTTTCCATACCTTGCTCACCAATAGTCTTCTTTGAAGGAGACTAGCTCACCAATGAATGGGCATTTGTTTGATACCACTATAAAGATAACAACTTATAAAGATTGGTAGAGATGATCCATCGAAGTGCGAGAAAACCAGTGTTAGAGGCCAGTGTGATGATTTTTATTCATTCACACCAGAACATTTTTCTCTCTTCCAGTAACCTGGCCTGAGAACACAGATGAATAATGGTGACACACAACACACAACACAAATACGCAAAAAAAGAATGCAAAAAATATATATATCATTAAAGATCAGTGATTTTTATTGGTGTCTTTATCAGAAGTGAATAACACCTCGTCAAGGGCATATTAAATATTTACTCAACAAATCAACACTTAATGTTTACTCAGGAAAACCCAACAGAGAAAATTTAAGCAAATAGCAACATCTCATATCCCAGGTTGGTTTTTGGGCCTTAACAGTGGATGTTTCAACAACCTAATAAATTCGTTTTTGTAGTTGAATATTCAAGTAACCCGAAATATTGGTGAATCTGTCTTATCTCTTGAATTTCCAATCTCAAGCGCATGCTAGCTGCTGTCTGCAACTGGACTTATTCCGCTGCTATATGGATGATATTTTATCTCCCTCCGAAAAATGCAAGAGACAATGATTTCACATGTTCCAACCTTTTGAGGTGACATATTCCATTGGGAGTCCCTGACTACTGTTTAAAGCGGAAAGATATATTTTTCACTAGTTGACCAAGAGCAATGTACACATTGTGTGTTTTCTATCTCTTTTATCTAAAAATGTGCACATTTTCCATTGACACAAGAGTTTTTGTTTGTTATGCTGTCTATATGTAAATGACTGTATGACGACAGCAAAAAAGGTGATTTTCTAATGACCCCCACAATCTTTTATCAAAAGCCTTACACTGAAATGTCAGCAGTCTTCCCCTTCCCAGGGGACATTGCAACTTCCATTTTCGTTCACTTTTGCCATACCACAGGTAACCCAAGCTTGAGGGCCCAATAGCAACAATTTTAAGGCCTTATAGGGAAAAAACAATATTCCTTTTTGAAGCCAAAGCTACAAATATTCTCACTATGATATCCTTCAACTTGTATGTACATATTTTTAACTCATTCTCAGCACTTTATCTATACCCCACCTGGAAACCAGGCTTTGTTGCAGTTAGCATAGTTAAATAAAGTTATATCTACCTACCTATTTTTCAAAAATACTGTTTACTATCTACTGATCACACTCTAACTCAGGAACGTAAAGGAAACGATACATAATTGCCATGCAAAAATTGTCCTTCAAGAACTAAAAGAAAAGAAAGAAATATGACAAGAGGTAAAAACAACATACCATACACCAACCTAAGAAGGTTGATGGGTCTTCCCCACAACACCTCTGCTCAAGCAGAAAATTGGCAAAGTGAAAATATGCTGCGTGAAGAACACTTTTTTTTTCATAAAAGCACCACAGATGAAATGTAGGGTGAATTACCACCCCCCCCCCACCCCTCCACCCCCCCTCATCATACAAAGTGAAAGACACTGGAAAAGACAGTAATGTGGTTGATTGACATGTAAAGGTTAGAACAGCTGGGCCAAGCCCCCATTTACAATGGAACTAACACTAAACAGTGTAAATTCAAAGTCATTAAGGTTACCGTGTACGTTCAGGGTATAAAATTTCGATTTTTATTTTTCTCCATAAAAATGAACTTTTTACTGTGATCTTTCAAGCAAAAAAAATAATTCAAAACAAGTGAATAGTCGCCGAGAGATTGGGAAAACCTATATGCACCGTATGTAAACATGGATATTTAATGCGAATGCAGCCAACCGGAGCGATTTGCGCGGGAAATATTGCACGTGAAAAAGTTGCTTTGCTTCATGAAGGTTGTGCGCTTTTAGTTTTTCGGCTATGACAATGGGTCAGGTAAACTTAGTCAAAGCCGGAGAATATGTAACAAAATGATAAACCTGTGAACTGTTTGTAGCATGAGAGTTTGCGTGCAGATAAAATTACGCGGAAAATTTCCACAGTAGGTGACCGGAAGAAAAGTTAGCGTAAATTGCTTGGCCGTTCGTCGATAGAGGTGTTTGCGGGCGGTGTTTGTTTGTATAGTGAAGATTTTTTTTAAGCGCTGTTTTCGCAAAGTTTATTTTTGTCTTGAAGAGGACACTTTCAAGAGTTACAACTCAAGAGCGATTTGTTCGATTTCGATCAAATTGGACAGCCGCTAGATTAACTTATCTTCAACAAAAACATGTTGGGGAATCAGATAATTCAAAACCGTTTTTCGCTGAGAGCCATTTCCGTGCGGTCGCTCCGTCTCTTTTTCTAGCGAATTTGAAAATGCTCTGTAACTTTTGAACACAGTCGAATAAAGGAAAACCCCAACACGGTTTTTTAGCGTCTGGTTTCCAGACTTCGAGAAAAATATCAATTTCCCTAAATACAAAAATCACATTTAGTTGTAACTTTCAAAAGTTAATTTACACCTTCGAGTTTAAACTCAACGGAGTGTTCAGTAATTCACTTTCTCACTCTCTGCGAAAGTTCCTTCACCAGTCTCTCTCAGCAATGATATTTATTTCACAGTACAAATGCTAAGAGCTTCAGCAGTCGCAGTAACATCCACGGCTTTGTTGCCATCACGGTTGACCAACTCTTTATTAACTTCAGCATCCAGTAATACCTTTAACACATCCCTCAACACTTGCAGGTCATCATTGTTCTTGGGCTGAAAAGCCACAGCCAAATGTAATGGACTGTTGCCTTCATTGTTGACAGCATTGACATTCCCACCTGCATTGATTATGAGCTTGGTGGTTTTGACGCATGGGAATTTACACACATTACGCACATACTCCACATCAGTAGGGGTCTCATACCACACAGACAAGTGCAGTAGAGTGTTTCCATCTCGAGTGCATGGCTTCAATGAAAGAAACCTTTGGATTAGACCAAAAACACCAGACCTTTCTTTTTTCCTTATGTCTTGAACTTTTGTAAATACAGAAATGAGATACAACGAGTAATGGACCAGAGTTTCAAGTTTCTCATGGAGTGAGTTGGCTTCACTGTCAGTTTTCAATCTGCTGTTTTGTGCTTGATTTGTTAGTCTCTCATACTCACTAATGACTGTTTCAAACACTTCTTCTACATGCTTTTGCCTTGGTGGACAATTTTCCTCAACCATTTCACAGAGGAGCAGGCAAAACCGACCGAAATCTGCTATGACGTCCTCACTGTTGTGATGCTGGCTTACCTTAGTTGCATGTAACCACAAACCAATGCAAAGATCATAGTTCTGATAGTCCGCAAAAACCGCGCCACGATATCTTAATGGGTGGCAGAGTGCGATATTCTCGGCTCCAAGAATTCTCTCTCTAATCATGAGGCCCTCCATGTGTATGGCATCATCATCGTCTTCAATAAGCACAAGTTCCTCAAGAGTTTGACTCTCCTTTCTATTCTCATAAGCCTCTACTGGTTCAATACGATGCTTAGGTAGGGGGGTTAACAAATCTTGGAACCTTTCTTCCATGCCACGTTTCATGTAAAAAAATGCTTTCTTGGTGTCATAGGCATCACCGTCGTTTGCAATAGTACCACCCAGAAGCTCTAATGCCTCAATTCTCTGTTCTTTTGTGCACTGTGGTCTCTTGATAATATTCTCCACAATTTCAATCTTGCATTCATTGCTTGCTAAAAGCAGCGGTGTCAGTCGTTTATTATTTGGCGACTGAGGCGCTCCAAGAGCCAACAAATCATTGACAATCTCCAAATTGTTGCTTTGGACAGCGCAGTGAAGAGCGCTATATCCAGTTTTGTCTTGAAGTTTAATATCAGCCCGGCGAGCGAGCAGATAGCTGACGACCGCCTCATGACCCTTATAACAGGCTATCATTAAAGGACTGCCATCGAAGACATTGCGCGCATTCACATCAGCCCCATTCTCAACTAAACACCTCACAACATCATGATGTCCATCAAAAGCAGCTGCTCTTAATGGCGTTGAGTTTGTCGCCGTTCGGCCGTCCACTTCCGCATCCTGCTCGATCAGCAGCTTCACAACATCGAGATGCCCGGCAGAAGCGGCGACCCATAAAGGCGTACAACCCTTGATCACCTCATTTTCGATTTTTACAGTCCCTCGTCCTTCAATGTTGGCTTTATACCTTAGCAGAATTCTTATCGCATCCAGGTGACCATTATAAGCAGCGATGATCAAGGGAGTGACGAGGTGGCCGCCATCTTGGGTTTTAGTTTCCAGCACAGTGCGTCGTTCGCTGATGCTCATCCGAATGAGAGCGCTGCTGAGTTGAACGTAATCACCATCACGAGCCGCTTCGTACACTTTAGTTTTTGCACTGTCCATTATAGTTCACAGGCAATCCGTTCACCAGAAAATTAACATCAACCCACGGAGTATTCACAAATGTAATCCGCCTTTCGCTAGGGTTTACCTAAAACATAGAATCCGGAATCCGGAATCCGGAATCCGGAATGCGGAATCCGGAATCCGGAATCCGGAATACGAAATATGAAATCCGGAATACGGAATGTACAGAAGTTTGGTAAAAAATTTTGACAAAGGTTGAAGTCACTTGGGTAATAATATGGTCAACAAATTATATGATGACTTAGCCTGAGTTTTGCAGCAATCAAGCAATGAAGCAATCAGTCAATCTAGGGCAGCATTTTAATACTTTGGTTTTGCTTTTAATAAACCACCTGATTCCTTTAAAGCACACAGCTTTCAATCACACTTCAACGATACTAATCAATGTTTTGTGCATTTTGAACATTTTAAATTAAAATCATTTTGATTAAAAGCACCTTTTCTTATTCTTTTTGTCGATGAATAGTGGTAGGCCTGTCCACAAGTTGACGGCAACTTTTTGAACAACTTTCGATTTTCGATCAACCTTTTTTGATTTCGAGCAACGTTTTTTCCGTTTTCAATGTTTTGTTATTGATTTCAGCTAGATCTTTATAAAACAAGAGCTATTTTAAACGCTTCGTGACCAAAAAGCAGAGAAAAATCACTTTGCATATCTTGACTTAATTGCGCGTGGGAACGCTTACGCCTGATTGGTCATTGTCTGTTGCTCCATGCTGGAATGTTTGGGAACTGTATCGGCGCGTACATTTCAGGTTGTCGAGTGGCCGTCGATAAAACGTGGAACATGGGACATTCTGGAACATCCCGGTACATTCAGGAACATCTCCAAAAGACGAAGAAAGATCACTTAAAAAAAAAAACTTTTAAATATACAGAAAAAAAGAAACTAACACGAAATAAATATAATCCGAGAGATTAATTGGAGAAAAAAAGAAGACAAAAAAATATTTATTTCCAAAAAAAAAAAAAAGAAAAGACGTTTATAAATGCCCCACCTGGAAATGATAGCTATGGGGGCTGGGTGAGGACTGTTTTAGCGTTTTCGTTTGCTTACAACATTTTCACCCTCATACAGTTGTACCGTCTTCAGTCATTGCTCTTTTTTTCGAAAAAACCTAAGTCAGTATGGTGCCCAATATACCTTGAAACTTTTATGTAGGAACCTTGAGCACGCAAAATCCGCTGCTCTCCACTTCTGATTGGTTAAGGATATCTACAACAACTGAGGACTTGGTCAGGCCTACTTTTACTGTAGGCGATAAACGTGGTTAATCTGCTCCAAGAAAGATTTTCTTCCCAATAGCAATGCTTCTCACTCCGTTTTTGCAGCGATGGCTGCACTGCATGGGCCTGTTTGTTTCTTAAGGTTAAACTAGTGTAAAATCTCGCGGATCAGCTCTATAAGTTGCATTTAATGATCCTGCATACGGTCTTTCTTAATAGTTATCCTTATATCCCTCCACATCGACTCAACTGGAAAGAACAAACCAAGTCCCAGACTAAGACTTCACTCCTGTCACCTACCTCCTCCTGTAAGACATCTATCGTCTTCATGGTCAGTGCTTATAGCTTAAGATCTTCGATTGCACCTGTCCTTTCTATTCCGAGAGAGTCGGGAACTTTTCAGCACTCGGCAGCAACTACTTTTAATAAGCTCCCTATAGCTATTAGAAACATAACTGAGTATAACTCCTTTTGTCGTAGTGTGAAGAGACATTTTTATCTTTATTTATTATTATTAATATTATTATTATTATTATTATTATTATTATTCGGTTCTTTTAACCCTCTTATTAATTATTAATTCCAGTTTCTAGATTCCGGATTCCAGATTCCGGATTCCGGATTCTGGATTCCGGATTCCGGATTCCGGATTCCGGATTCCAGATTCCACATTCCGGATTCCGGATTCCGGATTCCGGATTCCGGATTCCGGATTCCGGATTCCGGATTCCGGATTCCGGATTCCGGATTCCGGATTCCGGATTCCGGATTCCATGTTTTAGGTAAACCCGTTTCGCTAAGCGCAGTGGATCGCTTGAAGTGTAAACAAAACTAAGGTCAAACTTCGGGTCAACACAGCTTATGTTCCCAGGCTCGTGGGGTTCAAAAAATGTACCAGGATTAAAACGTTGAAAACTATTCTTTTCTTTTTTGTATCAACGAAATATATTACACGAGTTTTGTTATAAAGACAACATTCTCAGCTTAAAATGAACGCTCTGGAATCTGCTTTAAGTAATACATAAAATATGAGCGGGAGACCTTTATGGGCAGTTAAAACGGCGAGCCGCAGGCGAGCCGTTTTAAAGCCCATAAAGGTCTCACGCGAATATTTTATGTTACTTGTGAAATGAAACAATAGATTGTGTTTGTCGTGTTTGTAATGTTAATCAGTAGAGATCTGTATCAAAGTTAATGCATACTAATTAGCGGAGCAGGACACCTTTATGAAAGTTAATAATTTTTATTGGGGTTTAGAGAGGTATACATGTGACTCAAATACTACCCGTAGATTGGTCGTTAGTCTTATGAATTATTAATGAATTTTACAAAAACAGAATAAAACCCGAGAACACCACGAAGAGTTGCTTTGAAAGTTTGTCTCTTTTATTGCAAGTTGTCCCATCAAGTTTAAAAATTTGTCATTTCCCCAAGAAGTATTATTTTAAAACTTGCAAAGTTCCTGAGCTTGGCTCAACTTATATGATGGAAACATTAGTCTCTGAATCTTCTTTAGTCTTCTTAATCTTACAGCTCTCACAGTATTGCCTTGAAAGCAACTCGGCAATTCGCAAATCCCCTAGGGTTTTTGAGCTTACTCAACTTGGTCAAAAAATAATTGACCAAATGTGTGTTTATTACTATACGAATTTACGATGAATGGCTTGAATAGACAACAAAATAACTGAATATAAATTTTTTATTTTTCCATTGTTTTCACCTTCATTATCCTACAGCCTCCTTCGCAGACCTCTTTGGGCTCGTCACGAGTTCCTTTGTGGGCAAGGAACGCGTGACGAGTCCAAAGACGTCTGCGAAGGAGGCTAAGGGCGTTTTCCATTTACCAAGAGATTCCGGAAATTCCGGTTGGGATGTAAATGGAACAAATGTTTTTGGTTCGTTCCAATGGCAAATTTCCGAAATAAACGGAACTTCTGAAAGGGTAGTCCTGTTTTCCCGTTGGAAACAATCCGATGGAAGGTTTCGCCAGTTCGAGGTCTTTCACGGCCATATCTTTGGTAAGATGGCGGCTCCTTCTTCGGTCACCTCGAATATTTTATACGAATGCCCCGTGTGTTATGGACTAGCACCCGATCTTCATACGTTAATGAATCACAATTGTGTGATGTATGCCGATGGTAAGCAGAATTTATTGAAGAAAACATTAAATTTTGCCCAAGGGTTCTTTGAGTAAGTTTATTCCGATTGTTTCCCGCGTAATACTTTGCATCTGAAATTAAACAATGTCTTTCGTTATTTTCCTTTCACAGTAGGCGTTTTAAGTGCGGCTTTGCCATACAACCAATAAGAGTATGGCTGAGGAATCTTCCAGTGGCTTCATTTCCCTGCACTAAGCTTCAAGTGCCGCCTCGAGTCGCCCTGAAGTGGCTTGTAAATATTCATTTAATGAAATATCGTGGTAATATATTTTTGAAAAACCCTTCATTTGCGATGATCGCGCCTCATATAAGCTGCAACCGCTGCGAGAATAGGAGTGTCATCATCGTCTTCTCAATTTAAAAGACCTACTTACGTAGACAACTCTATACAGTTTCGTTTAAGACATCTTTGTTGCCATTTGGAAGTGTGGAGCCTGGGAATGAATGGAACGTCTGTCAAATGGAAGCCGTTCTTCATCGATGGTCATTTCCCATCGAAATTTCCGGAATTTTTTGGTAAATGGAAAACGCCCTAATTATCCTATTGCACCCTCACGATCTCTCTTCGGCCACGTGCTTCACGCGCGCGCCAGACTCCCATTTCGCTCCAGCTCCTTCTACGCAGGCTTAGAGAGGGAAACGCTGGGGACTAGATTACAGGTTTTAGCATTCCTTCCCCTCTTTTTCAACTCGTTCTCACACTGGAATTCGCTATTATCCTGTATTGTCAAATCGCTCTGAATTCACTATTATCCTGAATTTCAAGACTTATCAGGTCGCTCAGAATTCTGGGAAACGGGCATCTATTTTTTTTTAAAGGCTTCCCCGGACAGGACTCGAACCTGCGACTGCTCGCTTATTAATTCCTCCCTTAACCACTCGACCACTGCGCTACTGGTTGCAGAAACTTCAGTTTTTAAACATAATAGAATTCATGCGTTTGTCCCAACTCCTGCTGTAATTCAGTATACAATCACTCGCTAAGAAACAATTTTATACAGTCGATAGAATAGGTTTGTCATCAAACATCAACACAAAACTAACCCTTCCAAAATCAGCGCTTAGTCCTAATCACTGTAGATCGGTGATACGCTGCGGGAGACGCTAATAAATATCTAATTGTAAATTCAACCGGTATCTTGTTCTTCAGTGGTCTAGTGGTAAGAAGCCGCTCTTAGTATCGGAACCTCCTGGTTCAAATCCTATCCACTGGTTATAATTTTTCTTTTCTACAAATAAATAAGGTTCCCAGGACTCTTTTTTCAACTCCACCAGCCGATCGAATCCATGATATCAGCGAATTCATGATCAATTGACAGTTCAGGATTATCCTGAATTCAAGCCTGAGAACGTGTTGCCTTTTTAGGGGGAAGAGGAGGCGAGGTACTCCCCTACCGCCTCTTTTTTAATTCGTAGGCAGCCAGAAAAGCGTACAAATGTCTCTGTCCGGGCTGATCTCTTTTACAAGTTCTTTTGTTAGTTATTGGTGTTCGGTTCCACTGACTTCAGCGACGCCAAGTTACGCCAGAACAGGGCTTTACATATCTGAACACGGGTATGGAGTTCATAAGACGACAGTTCTGGGAAAGGTTATGGAAAATGAAATATTTTGGTATGAAATTGGGTCAGGATTTCAGAGGGTCTAACCTAGCCTCTGGAGACCTGAAATCGGGAGATTTTATTTCTTTTGCGCCAACCCCCTTCTCAGAATAAACCCAGTCCCCCTAAAAATATCCACGTACCCAACGCCCCCTCCAAACGAAGCAGACACCCTCCCGAATAATCGTCCTTGCCGGACGCAACGAGGACGAAAAGTATTTTCTGTCATTTCGGAATAACTTTGTGGTAGATGTAGGTGAGACATGCACGCCTTTTATTTAGTTATTTCGACATCGGTCGTAACATGCAAAATGCTTTACCGATGAATAAAACAGAAACAGATAGCCAACCATAAGAAGATATTTCTTGGTTGAATTTTTGGAAAATTTGAATTCAAATACCAGTTTCTTTAAGAAATAAGACCGCAAATTGCTTTTTTCCAGGGAGATTTGGTTACCCGTACGGGAGACCGGAAGATTCATTTTGTATCCGGGAGGTTCCCTACGGAACACATTCGCCAAAACAGTTTTAAGGGGTAGTCCCCCTCTCCCTCTCCAAGGTGTATTGACAAATTCTTTAGCTTCAAAGACTTTTTCGCAGAATACAAAAGCGCCAACTTTGATAAACAAGTCCTTCCGTTGCCAAGACTGAACACAAACGAGTAACAGTGTAGACTAGCCTCACGCTCGACGAACTAATAAACGGCGAAAGAGGGACTTCTCGTAGTTCAATAACAGTGACGCACTACACCGTAAAACAGGTTTAAGGAGGGCTTTTGATTGGTCTTTATGGAACCTAACAAGCTCTTATCAGTTCTTTAATTCACTGTTGAGGGCATATAGCAAAAATTAACTAAAGTATATGATTAACCAGAAACACCCAACGAACAAAGTGTAAGTTGAATTGCTTTCAGTCTTTTCAAGGGATATTTCTAACAAAGTTAATAGAGTTCCGTTTGTTGGGATATTATTTGCTGAAAATTTAATTCGTTGAAAAGGAATCGTTTCTCTCTCGTCGGACTGTTGTCTTTAGCCCACGTGCTGTCTGGACGCCATTTTCTCCATAAAAACTACGACAGATAATGATTTCGCAAGTATGTAACTTTTGAGGCGATATCATTTGGTCGGGTGTCCCTAACTACTGTTTGGAAACCACACGTTAAGATAGCAATCGATGAAAAACGTGACTTTCTGGCATTTGAGTGAATACGAATTAGCCGTAAATGAATTATTTCTGCGGCAAATGAACAGTGGGGACTGGGGCTAGTTCAGTCGAAGAGCGGTATGGGTAGAAGGGAGGCTATGTATGAGGTGTATGTCACGTGGGAAGTCATTGTACGCGGATAACTCGTTTGGCTTATGTTATTTTCTTTTTAGTATTATTAAGTTTGTCATTTTCCGTTGTCTAACGTGTGTCTTTTATGTTAGCTATAACGCGAGTAGTAAGGATGTTCAAATTGTAAAGCCTCGTAGGATGGGCTACTTGGAGCTTGAGACATGGTTCCTACCCAGATTTCCTGCCGAGTTTTTCCCCACCGGGGTTTTTTCGGTAGGCTTTTTCTGTTCTCCGTCTGACAGTAGTGTCTTTGTAAACTGTCGCTCAGCTCTATTTTATGCATGTTTTGCCACATAGTTGGTTGTAAGAAGAGGTTGTAGCTGTAGTATAACTTAATGTTACAGTTTTCCTGGTGCTCGGCTTAAACCGTCAAAACAAACCTAATGGTTTTCGATCATGTTGCGCACTGCGTGGTGGAACTGAAATTAAAGCTTGTTGTTGTTGCATTGCTATTGCTCAAAGGTTTTTTTTTTTTCAAAGTGAATTGGTTAGTATTGTATCAGCGTGACTAGGATAAAATACAAGGAAACAATCATCATATGTCAGAGCTAGCGATTATTTGACTCAGATCATACATCGACCAGACAACCAAGTGAAAACAATGATTTCATGGACTCCGTCACTTGACTGTACGCTTTTTTTTTTTTTTTTTTTTCAGATAATGCCCATCAAATTCTCTCATGAAAGGTTATATTGCTGGGACTGACCCAATCCACCCCTACAATTCCAATTCAGTTCTGTCAAACTTTACTTCACAATTTAATTTACGCTCTTAAGACCCCCCCCCCCCCCCCCCCCCCCCCCTCGCAACAACCTGCATTAATAATGAGCTTTGTGGTTTTTACGCATGGAAATTTACACACACCACGCACATGGTCAACATCAGTGGGGGTCTCGCACCACACAGACAAGTGCAGTAAACTTTTACCATTTCGAGTGCATGGATTCAAAGAAAGGAACCTTTGGATTAAACCAAAAACACCAGATCTTTCCTTCTTCCTTTTTCCTTAAACTTTTGTAAATATTGTCACGAGATACAATGAGTAATGGACCACAGTTTCAAGTTTCTCGTGGAACAACTTGGCTTCACTGTCAGTTTTCAATCTGTTGGAGTGTGCTTGATTTATTAGTCTCTCGTACTCAGTAATGACTGTTTGAAACACTTGCTTGCATAAGGGACGTGACAAATCTTGGAACCTGAGTTCCATGCCATGTTTCATGTAGAAAAAAATAATGCCTCAATTCTCTGTTCTTTTGTGCACTGTGGTCTCTTGATAATATTCTCCATCATTTCAATCTTGCATTCATTGCTTGCTGAAAGTAGCGGGGTCAATCTTTCATTATTTGGCAACTGAGGTGCTCCAAGAGACAACAAATCATTGACAATCTCCAAATTGTTGTTTTGGACAACGCAATGAAGAGCGCTATATCCATTCTTGTCTTGAAGTCTAATATCAGCCCGGCGAGCGAGCAGATAGCTGACGACCTCCTCATGGTCCTTGTAACAGGGTACCATTAAAGGAGTGCTGTCGAAGTCATTGCGTGCATTAACATCAGCCCCATTCTCAACCAAATACCTCACAACATCATGATGTCCATTGTAAGAAGCCGCTCAAGATTAATGGCGTCGAGTTTATCGCCGTTCAGCCGTCCACTTCAGCGTTCTGCTGGATCAACAGTTTCGCAACATCGAGATGCCCAGTCGCAGCAGTGGCCCATAGAGCTGTACATCCTTTCATGACTTGGCCCTCAATTTTTACAGTCCCTCGTCCTTCAATGTCGGCTTTATACCTGAGCAGAATTCTTTTCGCATCCATGTGTCCATTATGAGCAGCGATGATCAAGAGAGTGGCAAGGTGGTCGCCATCTTGGGTTTTAGTTTCGAGCACAGTGCGTCGTTCGCTGATGCTCATCCGAATGAGAGCGCTGCAGAGTTCAACGTAATCACCATCACGAGCTGCTTTGTACACTTAAGTTTTTGCACTGTCCATTATAGTTTATAGGCAATCCGTTCACCAGAAAATCAACATTGACCCCGGAGTATTCACAAATGTAATCCGCCTTTCGCTAAGCGCAGTGGATCGCTTGAAGTGTAAACAAAACTGAGGTCAAACTTCAGGTCAACACAGATTATGTTCCCAGGCTCATGGGATTGAATAGATGAAAAATGTTCTTTTCTTTCTTGAATCAACGAAATATATGACACTAGTTTTGTTATCATCCATTGGGACCGAAGACAACATTCCCAGTTTAAAATAAACGCCCAGGAATCTGCTTTAAAAACAGCATAAAACCCGAGAACATCACGAAAGCCTGGTTTTCACTGGCGGCACAAGCACAAGCGTAAGCATAAGTAGCTTATGCCAAGTGAAAACGAAAAAGTACAAGGAAAAGGAAAAACTTTGATCCTTGCGCTTGTGCTTATGCTTGCATTAAGCCCGTTTTCACAGTGAAATAAGCGCTCTTGTGCCTTGCGCTTGCTCAAGCTTGCGTCGCTAGTGAAAACCAGGCTGAAGAGTTGCTTTGAAAGTTTGTCTCTTATTACAAGTTGTCCCATTAAGTTTAAAAATTTGCGACTTCCCCAAGAAGAACATGTTTGCATTATTTTCAGTAAAACTTGCAAAGTTCTTGAGCTTGGCTCAAGTTTGATTGAAACTTTAGTCTTTGAATCTTCTTAGTCTTCTTAATCTTACAGCTCTCACAGTATTGCCTTGAAAGCAACTCGGCAATTTACAAATCCACTAGGGTTTTTTTAGCTTACTCAACTTGGTCAAAAAATAAGTGACTAAATGTGTGTTTGTTACTATATGAATTTACGATGAATGGCTTGAATGGACAACAAACAACAGAATATTTTTTTTTACTTTTCCATTGCTTTTACCTTCATTATCCTATTGCGCCCTCACGATCTCTCCTTGGGCCACGTGCTTCATACGCGCGCCAGACACCCATTTCGCCCCAGCTCCTTCCGCGCAGGCTAAGAGAGGGAAACGCTGGGGACTAGGTTACAGGTTTTCGTATTCCTTCCCCCTTTTTAGGGGGGAGGGGAGGCGATGTGCTCCACTACTCCCTCTTTTAATTCGTAAATAGCCAGGAAAGCGTACAAATGTCTCTACCGTCCCTTTTGCCAGTTTTTTTTTTAGTATTTTTGTATAACAAACAAGGGGCTACAATTACCTGCTAAAGAGACCGTTGACATTTTTCGTCTTTTCCGATCAAAACTTGGCCTTTGAAAACTTCCAGGCGGTGGGCGGGGCGAAATTTTCAGACCGGGCTGAAATTCGCCATGTAATCAGACCCTTACTCGTGTCATTCACTCAATGATAACTTCACGCGGGTGATTGTCACAAGCGCTCGCAAGAGTTCGCCTTCAAAACTACAAAAGACCTCAAAAGCATTTTAAACAGCAGTATGAACACTTGAAAGGTAGGCAGTGCAATCCCATCGATATGCCCTGGTGTATGGCTCGGCTTGGAGTATGCGCGCCTGTATTTTATTATTATAATTTTTTTTGCTACCTTTGACGGGACTCGCCTGAAAACCACCTTCGGATGACGGCGACCTCCTGGATAAAGATATATCATCATCATCATCATCATCATCATCATCATCATCATCATCATCATCATCATCATCATCATATTATTATTATTATTATTATTATTATTGACGCAAAATAACACAGCGTCAACCTCATTCCGAAGGCTCCTCTCTTTTTAATATTTTCACAATTTGCTGAAACAGAATAGCTTGCGTGGCAGGCGCTGGGAAGGGGGAGGACTGTGGGAATTAGGGTGCGCGCGAAATGAGTGGAGCGCGTGGAGGTTCCTTCCAGCCCCGGGCACCATCGATTTCCCATTCTCCATCTCAAGGTCATTCTCTCTACACCCAAGAGGCACTTCTTTTCCATGTGCTTCTCAGCTTCTGCGCAGAGACTTAAAAAAGGAAAAGCCTGGGGATATGTTAACGAGTTTCTCATTCTCACGGGGAGCGGTGGGGGAGTTATACTCTCCATATTAGGTATGTAGGTATGTGCCGCCCCAACGAGTATGGTTCAGTTGAGCCAGTTTTTATTTTTATTTTTAGCAGCATTTCTAAAGAACCATGAGAGGGTACAAACGTCCTCAGGTCTCTATCTCTTTTTATCCAGATTTTTTACCAATTCACTTCTGAATTGTTTTATTGTTGGGTAAAGTGGCTCTCAATGGTTTCCAGCACCTTCGAGCACTTTTGATTTGATGGATCATTACTACAAAAGTTTATATGTCATTACCTTTATAATGGTATCAAAAGAAATGCCAAATCATTGGAGAACAACTTATGGCACTTTTTTTGACATGACAGGTTACCATAGCAACACTTTAACCTGTTAAAACACCCCCACTTTTAGCTTTAAACAACAACTCAAAAATGGTTCAATGACCCCCATTCTTTTATTGTTGAGAAATAAATAGCATTAATAATAAAATACTTTTGCAAAGTTAAAAAATTTTGTAAGAGTGAATTCAGAGTCACCTATGCAACATTAAGGGTCAACAAAAGCTTGAGGAAGTCAACAAGCTTGTATTTTAGTTATTTTTGCACAAAGCTAAAGTTAGGGGTGTTTCTAACAGGTTATAGTGTTGCTATGGTAACCTATTGAGTGGAAAAAGTTTGCATAACTTGCTCACCAATGAATGGGCATTTGTTTGATACCACTATAAAGGTAACAACTTATAAAGATTGGTAGAGATGATCCATTGAAGTGCAAGAAAACCAGTGTTAGAGGCCAGTGGGGTGATTTTTATTCATTCTCACCAGAACATTTTTCTCTCTTCCAGTAGCTTGGCCTGAGAACACAGATGAATAATGGTGACGCACAACACACATACACAAAAAAGAAGTGAATAACACCTAATCAAATTCTCTGGCATGTTCATTAATTTATTGCTAGGGGCATATTAAGTATTTACTCACCAACTAAACACTTTATGTTTACTCAGGAAAACTCAACAGAGAAATTTTAAGCAAATAGCAACATCTCATATCCCAGGTTGGTTTTTGGGCCTTTACAATGGATGTTTCAACAACCTAATAAATTCGGTTTCTTAGCTGAATATTCAAGTAACTCGAGAAATATTGGTGAATCTGGTCATATCTCTTGAATTTGCAATCTCAAGTGCAGGAGCTTGCTCGCAGGCTATTTTTCTCCCTCCAAAAAATGCAAAAGACAATGATTTTGTATGTTGCAACCTTTTAAGGTAACATACTCCATTGGGTGACCCTGACTACTGTTTAAAGTGGAAAGATATATTTTTCACTAGGTGACCAAAAGCAATGTACACATTGTGTGTTTTCTATCCCTTTTATCTAAAAATGTGCTCATTTTCCATCGACACAAGAGTTTTTGTTTGTTATGCTGTCTACATGTAAATGACTGCATGACGACAGCAAAAAAGGTGATTTTCTAATGACCCCCACAATCTTTTATCAAAAGCCTTATACTGAAATTTTAGCAGTCTTCCCCTTCCCAGGGGACATTTCAACTTCCATTTTCATTCACTTTTGCCATACCACAGGTAACCCAAGCTTGAGGGCCCTATAACAACAATTTTAAGGCTTTATAAGGGAAAAAAACAGTATTCCTTTTTGAAGCCAAAAGTATAAATGTTACATTAATAGAAATATTCTGATCAGTGTGATATCTTTCAACTTGTATGTACATGTTTTTGACTCGTTCTCAACACTTTATCTATGCCCCACCTGGAAACCAGGTTTTATTGTGTCCTTAGAATAGTTAAATAAGGTTATATCTACCTACCTGTTTTTCAAAAATACTGTGAACTATTTACTGATCACACTCTAACTCAATTATGTAAAGGAAACAATACATACATAATTGGCAAGCAGAAAAGAAAGAAATAGACAAGAGATAAAAAAACATATCAGGGACACTAACCTAAGAAGATATATTGGTCTTCCCCACCTTTGCTCAACCATAAACAGTGGCGGATTTAGTGGTGGGGTCGAGGGGGTTGCCCCCCCCCTCCCCCTTTTTCATGTAGTTTTTCAAAAAGCTTCTGTAACCAACTGACTTTTAAGTGGTATTGTACATCAGGCAGTTTTATTTATTTCTTTGGCCCCTCTTTCCTGATTTTCTGGATCCGCCCCTGAGAAACTTAGCTAAAGTGAAAAAAATGCCGGGTGAAGAAAAAAAATTTTTTTTTCATAAAAGCACCACAGATGAAAGGCAGGGTGAATTGCCCCTCCCACCCCTCCCCCCTCCATACAAAGTGGTCTGGTACTTACAGAAAGACCCAGGAAAAGACACTAATGTTGTTGATTAACACGTCGAGGTTAGAACAGCTGGGCTGTGCCTCATTTACAATGGAACTGAGTAAATTCAAACTCATTAAGAACAATGAAACCTTATTAAAATTGTGTCAGCAACCCCTCAAAACCTAAACTAAAAATATCTTGAATGCATCGTAAGTTCTCACACCAGTCTCTCTCAACAATGACATTTATTTCACAGTACAAATGCTAAGAGCTTCAGCAGTCGCGGTAACATCCACTGCTTTGTTGCCATCACGGTTGACCAACTCTTTATTAACTTCAGCATCCAGTAATACCTTTAACACATCCCTCAACACTTGCAAGTCATCATTATTCTTGGGTTGAAAAGCCACAGCTAAATGTAACGGACTGTTCCCTTCATTGTTGACAGCATTCACATTCCCACCTGCATTGATAATGAGTTTTGTGGTTTTGATGCTGGGAAATTTACACACATCACGCACAAACAACAGATCAGTGGGGGTCTCACACCACACAGACAAGTGCAGTAAAGTGTTTCCATTTAGAGTGCATGGATTCAAAGAAATGAACCTTTGGATTAGACCAACAACACCAGAGATTTCTTTCTTCCTTACATCTTGAACTTTTGTAAATACTGATATGAGATACAATGATGTATGGACCAGGGTCTCAAGTTTCTCCTGGAGTGACTTTCCTTCATCTTTGCCTTTCAAGTCAGTTGTCAAGTTCTTGGACTTTAACAGTTCTGTGAGTCGTTCGTGCTCACCAATCACTTTCTCCAACACTTCTTCAATGTGCTTTTGCCTGGGTGGACATTTTTTATGAGTCATGACACAAAAGACTTCGCAAAAGGAACTAAGATCACCTGTGATCTTTTCACTGTCACAGTGAACAGCTGCAATCTCAAGGGCATGTTTCCACAAATCAAAGCAGCGGTCAAAGTTCCCTGAATCAGCAAAAACTGCGCCACGGTATCTTAATGGATCCCAAAGTTCGATATTGTCAGTTCCAAGAATTCTCTCTCTAATCATGAGGCCCTCCATATGGATGGCATTATCATGGTCTTTAATTAGCGCGAGTTGCTCAAGAGTTTGACTCTCCTTTCTATTCTCATAAACTTCCACTGGTTCCATGTGTTGCTTAAGTAGGGGCCGTGACAGATCTTGGAACCTTTCTTCCATGCCACGTTTCATGTAAAAGAACGCTTTCTTGGTGTCACAGTAAACTTTGGGCTCATTAGCAATAGTACCACCCAGAAGCTCTAATGCCTCAATTCTCTGTTCTTTTGTGCACTGTGGTCTCTTGACAATATTCTCCACTATTTCAATCTTGCATTCATTGCTTGCTAAAAGCAGCGGGGTCAGTCGTTCATTATTTGGCGATTGAGGTGCTCCAAGAGCCAACAAATCATTGACAATCTCCAAATTGCTGCTTTGGACAGCCCTGTGAAGAGCGCAATATCCGTATACGTCTTGAAGTTTAATATCAGCCCGGCGAGCGAGCAGATAGCTGACGACCGCCTCATTATACCCTTGTAACAGGCTACCATTAAAGCAGTGCTATTGTAGTTAGTACGTGCATTCACATCAGCCCCGTTCTCGACTAAACACCTCACAATATCATGGTGTCCATCGTAAGCAGCTGCTCTTAATGGCGTCGAGTTTCTCGCCGTCCCTCCGTCCACTTCCGCGTTCTGCTCGATCAACAGCTTCAAAACATCGAGATTCCCGGCAGAAGCGGCGACCCACAAAGGAGTACAACCCTCGATCACCTCATTTTCGATTTTTACAGTCCCTCGTCCTTCAATGTCGGCTTTATACCTTAGCAGAATTTTTATCGCATCCAGGTGTCCATTATAAGCAGCAATGATCAAGGGAGTGACGAGATGGCTGCCATCTTGGGTTTTAGTTTCCAGCACAGTGCGTCGTTCGCTGATGCTCATCCGAATGAGAGTGCTGCTGAGTGCAACGTAATCACCATCACGAGCCGCTTCGTACACTTTAGTGTTTGCACTGTCCATTATAGTTCACAGGCAATCCGTTCACTAGAAAATTAACATCAACCGGCACGATGCACTCACAAATACAATCCGGTTAGCTAAATTAAAGCGCAGTCGATCGCTTGAAGTGTAAACAAAACTGGTCAAACTAAGGTCAAACTTTAGGTCAACACAGCCTTTGTACCCAGGTTCATGTTACAGGATTGAAAAGGAGAACAAAAATGCTCATCTCTTTCCTATCTATCAACGAAATAAATGACACAAGTTCCGTTTTGACCGATTTTGTCCGAAAAGAACATTCTACTTTAAAATACTAGGGCAGGAATCTGTTTTAAAGACTTCATAAATCCCAAGGACATTGCGAAGAAATGCTTTAAACTATATCTCTAAGTATTGGTGCGTAAGTTGTCCCACTAACTTTAAAAATTTTTCATTCAGGCCCAAGGAGAACATTCTCATTTTCATTTTCTCTTTCTCAACATTCTGCAGATGTCATTTAATACAAAGGCAGCACTTTCTGTCTTTGACTCGTTTAGATTATACATTGACCAAACTATCCTACGTGTCTGACCTTACAAATAATGGACTCAATGTTAACAGTATACCTTTGTTTTCCAGGACTGATGCCCACATTCTCCAATGAAAGGTTAATACCTTTCTGGGACTGAGCCACTCCACCCCTCCAAAAAACCTTTTCCATTTACATTCAAACTTTGGGTGTTGAGAACTCTCCCACCCCATCACCTTGGAGTTTCCAATGTCCAGATGTATCACTCTGGGGGAGGTATGGATATTTCTGAAAACCCATAATTAACTCCAGTTGCCGTAAAAGAAAAAAATGTCGTCTTATCTGACTGTCTTAACCTTTAATTGAGCTCTTAACATGTTTTTAAAAGTTTGGTCGATCTCTGCCTCTAGTTTCTTGTAGTTTGAAAAACACGTTAAAATATTATTCTATTGACAATGATCCACATGCGTCAGTAAGATTTACATTACTCAAAATATACTGATAAAAATTTAATTTAAATGTGAAAGGAAAAAATGCCATTTGAACAACATTGTTTTTCATAACAGCGTCTCGGATGAAGGCAGGGTGAAATAAAACACCCTTCAATACCTCATAAACATCAAAATCAAAAGCTCCATAAAAAAGTAATAATAATTTGTTCACAGAAAAGGGTTACCTCAGTGGATAATGGAGAGGAGACATATCACACAAAACGAAAATTAAGAAACAGAAACAGAAACAATACAACTTCAACCAAGTCTTGATCACAATGCATCACACGAAAACAGTAGAAATACAAAGTAGTTCTTCTTTCACCCCCCCCCCCCACCCACTCCAACCTTCCCCTCTCTCTTTCCTAAGTTTACGTGTTTGTCTTTGTTTGCTGTTGTTTTTTGTTTCCCTTGTCTGTTTGTTTGCTTTTTACTCGGGCTTATATGGGAGGCCCGAGTCTAAAAATGTCGTCGGTTTTTCTTCTTCTTCTTTGTCGTCGTCGTGTTTCATCCAGAAAGCTCACTTCCGGAGAAAAGACCGAGAAACGGATTGAAACTTTACTTCAAAACCCAAAATAATAGATCGTTCGGCATGAGTCATGGGTTCATGAAACATATTTTGTCGCCTGGAAAGCATAAAAAGAAAAACAGAATATTTTCGTAACAGGAAAAAACTGCATCACCGCGCGCGAATGATTCTAAAGGACGCTTAACCTCACGTCACACTGGGAGACTGGCAGAGTAAAAGAATTGACGGAAGAATTGGTCACAGCGCATGAAGACTATTACATTTTTTCCAAAAATTCGAGAAAGAAATTATACTGATGGAGCAACAAGTTGGTGATTCAGGGTAGTAAACTCATTTACCCTTCAAATGAGATACGCAAAGCCAGAAATTTGAAATTTCACTCGAGATAAAGCAATGCGAGAATTCGCGAAAACAAAGATTTCAACTGATCAAAACGGACTCGAAGAACTCAAAGACTTGGAAAAAAGACGTTAGGAAAGCTACAGTATCAAGATTATTTTGAGGAGAGTCACGGTGTCATAAACGATTTCAGCATTGTTTTCTTTGTCAATTTTATGGGAGCATACAAAAGACTGAAAAAAAATACTTAATATTTATTTGTTTATTCCTTGGCTCGAGCAAGAAACCTTGGAAACGCAAGTTGGCACGTGTCATGGCAAGAATTACTTTACACTTGCACTTGCATTCGTTTCTTCGTCAGCGCGCGTTCAAAAAATCTTTTGATTTACAATTTTATCTTAGTGGGAGGTGAGTGCTCTCACCACTACGCCATCCCTGCTCCCCCTTTTGTTATTTTATAATTATTTGACACGTTTTTTTTTCCATCTCTCTTTTTCTCTTTTGCTATATTCCTTAGTAGTTAACAAATACCAGCTTCGTCCCCAGGGCTTTTCTATTAAAAATTGTGAGGGGAAGGAAAAAGCCCAGGGAATGAGGTTGAATAAAAACGTGTCGCCACGGGGAACTGAATAGAAAATAAACGGGCGAACGCCCAGGGGACGCAAATCTCTCCCCCTTTGAAATGCATTAATTTTGTCATTACAACAAGCCCGATGCTGTAATATTTCAGCCATCATCCAATACTGAGAGGGCGATGACGTAGGTAAGAAAATTTAAAAACGAAGTTTTCCGATGATCAAAAAGAACGATCCTTTCAGGTTTTTAATTTTCTTCAGTGCCAAGATCAGAGTGAAATTTGATTCGGGGCAATTGCCAATCAGTGAAAATGTTTGCAAACTATCTTTGGTCTTCCTTTTCGACTTGAACTTTGCCTCCCACTATTTACTTTAAGACGAGTTTTTAAATGGATTTTCAACAAACTAGATAAAAACATCCGTTAACCTTGAATCATGGATTCAAGTGAATCGGTATTTAATCTCGTACCCAGATCTCCCACGGCCAAGCAAAAGGGAGATCTGGCAAAGTTCAAGTTTCAGATCAGCTTCAGTTTATTCACACTTATTCAAACATAATATTAGTCTACAAGAATGGAAAAAAGGAAAAAAAAAAAGAGAGAGAAACAAAGCTACAACCAGTTGCAAAAATACTTGAGACACTACACTAAATTCCGACTGAAAGAGATCACCCACCCCCGCTCCCCTTATCAATGTTGTAGAGCCAAATTTTGTCTTCGTAGAAACGCGAGGCCAGGCAGAAAATGTGGTCCAGCAACATTGCTTTGGGGTGGGGGAGGAGGGGAGTCTGGACTGCCGTGTAGTAACTGTCATGGGACAGTTTTAGGAGAAAAGTGTGTTTTTTATTGGAAGTGTCTCAACATTTTTGCAACTGGTTGTCTGAATGGGGTTTCCTTGTATAGGGGTTCTGTTACGTACCCAATCGATGCATGAAGTGGTATACTTTTGCAATGTTATGAGGTGCTTTTAAAAATAGTTGTTTCAATGTCCAACATTATATGGCTTAGAAATGGCCAACGCTGAAGGTGTATTTTGCTGCATTGCGGTTACGACGTAATGGCTGCTATTTTTAGTGTTTTATTAGAGCAAGCGGGAAAACAAACGCAAATATGGCCATGAAGGACCGATGAAAGGTTTTTGGGCTTTTTACGGAGTTGTTGGACACCTTTCTAGTTAGAGAAGTGTAAAACTAGGTGACGTGGGTCTATTCGCTTTCAGAAAGGACGTATGAAGGTGTTAGATCGGCCATATAAGGGTTTGTTTACGTTCTTTGAAATTAACACGAGCACACGTTCTTCTGTGATCGCGTGCCATTTAAAGTTCAAGCCATTGGGAAAGCTCTCCGTTGAAGCAAATCATCTTCTACTAAAAAGAAATCCTGATACAGGTTCACTTTTAAAAAGGAGTTAAGAGTTCCTTCCTTTTTAAAGACATTTTGGTGTCGCCCTCAAGCTTAGCCTAGAGAACCTTGCGTCTATTGGCATCCTGCGAACGGAGGTAGGCAACCTTCACGGTCAATGTTTTCTTTTCACAAATTCGGTAGGCATGCAATATCTCAAGAAGTATGAAAGTAATGACTTGGGAAAAGAAAACAGCACAGACAATGAAGAAACGACCAATTGCTCGGGTGATTGAAAGACAGTTCTGAGCGCGAGCGCATTTCAGCATGTTTGTCCAATAATCTTCAGCCAAGCTGATTTAAATAAATACAGAAGTTCCCGATATGATACTCATTCGCGGAAGCCGTTGGACGTTCTTCCAGTAACACGAACACCAAAGTTAATCACTAGGTTACTTTTCGGGTTACTTTTCGGGACGGTCTACCACGATCTACCATAGCAACTGATAAATAAATAGATGATATCATATTTTCTACTGTTATGATGGTTGACCGTGTATTCTTGGTTGACCGTCGGATCGTGAAAGACAATATGCAGCTCTTTTATTGTCATCTTGCCTTTAAAGCCTGCTATTGACGACTATTCAGGACTGATTGGAAATAATCAAAGTACCCGTCTTTTCCATTTATTTGGCTTTAGGAAGAAGTAACCTGTTCTCAACATGTAAGTAACGCCATAGCCTGACAAATTGTCCTGTATAAGAAACTACGAGTAAATAAAATACTGACTTTCCTTTAATCAGGCTTATTTTTACCAAAACATCATATCTTTTCAGTACTTGCTGTGCCTGGCTAAAGGAACATTTCAACTTCTATTTCCATTCACTTTTGCCATACCACAGGTAGCCCAAGCTCGAGGGCCCATGAGCATGGCAAAATAACAAAAATTTTAAGGCTTTATAAGGGAATTAAAAACAGTATTCCTTTTTGAAGCCAAAACTACAAATGTTACATCAATAGAAATATTCTGATCACTATGATATCTTTCAACTTGTATGTACATGGTTTTGACTCGTTCTCAAAACTTTATCTATGTCCCACCTGGAAACCAGGCTTTGTTGCGGTTAGCATAGTTAAATAAAGTTGTATCTACCTACCTATTTTTCAAAAATACTGTAAACTATCTACTGATCACACTCCAACTCAATTATGTAAAGGAAGCGACACATACCTAATTGCCAAGCAGGAAAGAAAGAAATAGACAAGAGGTAAAAACAACATACCAGGGACACCAACCTAAGAAGAAATATTGTTCTTTAGCACCTTTGCTTAAGCAGAAACTTAGCAAAAGTGAAAAAATGCTGCATGAAGATATTTTTAATAAAAGCACCACAGATTAAAGGCTGGTGAATTACCCCTCCCACCCCTCCCACTCCATACCAAGTGGTCTGATACTTATTTTAATTTCAGAAGGTAGAAAAATTACTTCCTTCATTGTTTGCACTTTTCTATCATTAATGTGCATACGAAGAAATAGCAATAGACCAGTTAGACAAAACATTTTCTCATCAATCATACGCCTATAAACCACACATCTTAACTGTAATCCTTTCTACAATTTGATGATTACACTACAAAATATTCCTCTTTTAGTTAAACATCTGCAAACTGATAGTTAACATTAGTGAGATACTTTCGTGAGGATATTGGAAAGTTGTTGGTGAAATATTGCTTGATTTATTTAGAGTTAATTTGATTTAGTCTCCCCAATTAGTAGAGCATCTATTCTTGGCCAGATAGATTTGAGACTTAAATAAAGTCATTATTATTATTATTATTGCTTTCTTACTCAAACATTTGCCAAAGAGCCAAATCCACAATGCTGGTGTGTTGGCTGTGCCCCCAGCACAATGGAACTAACTCTGTAAATTCAAAGTCATTGAGAAAACTCAAAGCCTTAAAACCTAAACTAAAAATATCTTGAATGCATTTAAAGTTCTCTCACCAGTCTCTCTCAGCAATGAAATTTATTTCATGGTACAAATGCTAAGAGCTTCAGCAGTTGTGGTAACATCTACGGCTTTCTTGCCATCACGGTTGACCAAGTCTTTATTGACTCCAGTATCGAGTAACGTCTTTAAAACATCCCTCAACACTTGCAGGTCATCATTGTTCTTGGGCTGAAAATCTACAGCCAAATGTAATGCGTTGTTCCCATCATTGTTGATGGCATTGACATTCCCACCTGCATTGATTATGAGCTTCATGGTTTTGACACATGGAAACTTACACACATCACGCACATGGTCTACATCAGTAGGGGTATTACACCACACAGACAAGTGCAGTAAAGTGTTCCCATCTGGAGTGCATGGATTCAACAAAAGGAACCTCTGGATAAGACCAAAAATACCAGAACTTTCTTCCCTCCTTACACCTTGAACTTTTGCAAATACTGATAGGAGATACAATGATGTATGGACCAGGGTTTCAAGTTCCTCAAGGAACAACTTAGCTTCACTGCCACCTTTCAGTCTTTTGGAGTGTGCTTGATTTGTCAGTCTCTCATACTCACTGACGACTGTTTCAAACACTTCTTCTATACGCTTTTGCCTTGGTGGACAGTTTATCCGAACCATTATACAAAAGAGTTGGCATAACCAAATTAGATCTTCCAGGACAGTTTCACTCCCGTGATATTGGCCTATCTTCATGGCATGCAACCACAAACCAATGCAAAGATCATAGTCATCAATCTCAGCACTACGATACCTAATTGGATCTTTGAGTTCGATATTGTCAGCTCCGAGAATTCTCTCTCTAATCATGAGGCCCTCCATATGGATGGCATGATCATCGTCTTCAATTAGTCTGAGTACCTCAAGAGTTTGACTCTCCTTTCTATTCTCATAAGCCTCTACTGGTTCGATGTGTTGCTTACGTAAGGGACGTGACAAATCTTGAAACCTTTCTTCCATACCACGTTTCATGTAAAAAAATGCTTTCTTGATGTCATAGGCATCACCATCGTTTGCAATAGTGCCCCCCAAAAGCTCTAATGCCTCAATTCTCTGCTCTTTTGTGCACTGTGGTCTCTTGATAATACTCTCCACCATTTCAATCTTGCATTCATTGCTTGCTAAAAGCAGCGGGGTCAGGCGTTTATTGTTTGGCAACTGAGGTGCTCCAAGAGCCAACAAATCATTGACAATCTCAAAATGGTCTCCACTAACAGCCTCGTGAAGAGCGGTATTGCCGAGTTTGTTTTTAAGTTTAATGTTAGCCCGGCGAGCAAGCAGATAGCTGACGACCGCCTCATGACCCTTATAACAGGCTATCATTAAAGGAGTGCTGTCGAAGTCATTGCGCGCATTCACATCAGCCCCATTCTCAACCAAATACCTCACAATATCGTGGTGTCCTTGGTAAGCAGCTGCTCTTAAGGGAGTCGATTTTGTCGCCGTCCCTCCGTCCACTTCCGCGTTTTGCTCGATCAACAGCTTCACAACATCGAAATTCCCAGTCGCAGCGGCGACCCATAGAGGTGTACATCCTTCCAAGACTTGGCCCACAATTTTTACAGTCCCTCGACCTTCAATGTCGGCTTTATACCTTAGGAGAATTTTTATAGCATCCAGGTGTCCATTGTAAGCAGCGATGATAAAGGGAGTGGCGAGATGGTCGCCATCTTGGGTTTTAGTTTCCAGCACAGTGCGTCGTTCGCTGATGCTCATCCGAATGAGAGCGCTGCTGAGTTCAACGTAAGCACCATCACGAGCCGCTTCGTACACTTTAGTGTTTGCACTGTCCATTATAGTTCACAGGCAATCCGTTCACCAGAAAATTAACATCAACCCACGGAGTATTCACAAATGTAATCCGCCTTTCGCTAAGCGCAGTCGATCGCTTGAAGTATAAACAAAAAACTAAGGTCAAACTTCAGGTCAACACAGATTATGTTCCCAGACTCATCGGGTTCAACAAATGTTACAGGATTGAAAAGTTGAAAACTGTTCTTTTCTTTCTTGTATCAACGAAATATATTACACTAGTTTTGTTATCATCCATTTGGACCAAAGACAACATTCTCAGTTTAAAATAAACGCCCAGGAATCTGCTTTAAAAACAGCATAAAACCCGAGAAAATCACGAAGAGTTGCTCTGAAAGTCTATCTCATTTATTGCAAGTTGTCCCATTGAGTTTAAAAATTTGTCATTTCCCCAAGAAGAACACGTTTGTATTACTTTAAAACTTGCAAAGTTCCTGAGCTTGGTTCAACTATGATGGAAACATAAGTCTTTCAGTGAATCTTCTACAGCTCTCACAGTATTGCCTTGAAAGCAACTCGGCAATTCGCAAATCCACGAGAGTTTTTGAGCTTACCCAACTTGGTAAAAAAATAAGTGACCAAATTTGTGTTTATTACTATATGAATTTACGATGAATGCCTTAAATGGACAAAAAAATAACTGAATATATTTTTTTTACTTTTCCATGGTTCATTATCCTATTGCACCCTCACGATTTCTCCTTCGGCCACGTGCTTTACGCGCGCGCCAGACTCCCATTTCGCCCCCAGCTCCTTCCACGCAGGCTTAGAGAGAGAAACGCTGGGGATTAGGTTACAGGTTTTCGTATTCCTTCCCCCTTTTTAGCGGAGAGAGGAGGAGAGGTACTCCCCTACTCCCTCTTTTTTTATTCGTAGGCAGCCAGAAAAGCGTACCATGAATTGTTTCTGTCCGGGTTCATCTCTTTTACGAGTTCTTTTGTTAGTTATTGGCGTTCGGTTCCACTGACTTCAGCGACGCCAAGTTACGCCAGCCAGAACAGGGCTTTACATATCTGAACACGGGTATGGAGTTCATAAGACGACAGTTCTGGGAAAGGTTATGGAAAATGAAATATTTGGGTATGAAATGGGGTCAGGATTTCAAAGATGCTAGCCTAACCTCTGGAGACCTGAAATCGGGAGATTTTATTTCTTTTGCGCCAACCCCCTTATCAGAATAAACCCAGCCTCCCCCCCCCCCCCCCTCTAAAAAAAATCCACGCATCCACTGTCCCCTCCAAAGGAAGCAGACACCCTCGCGAATAATCGTCCGAGCCGGACGTAACGAAGACAAGAAGTATTTTCTGTCGTTTCCGAATAACTTTGTGGTAGATGTAGGTGAGACATATAAAAACTTGAAAAACTGCAAAGACCGTGAACGAAGATCCTGCTTGCTTGTACGTTGGATCTCATAAAAGATGTAATCAACCAAACTTGAAAAATAGACGATTAGAAGTCCAAAGACTACTGCTAGGTTGATACAACGTAATATATTTGAGAACAATATTTCGGCTGGCCAAACCAGCCTTCTTCAGGTTTAGATGTTACTAAATAACAATATCATATTTTGGAGGATCAATACATTATAGGGACGGAAATGACGTTTACACGATGATGCAAAAAAAAATTAAAAATTAATTAAATAGATGAAATAAAACAAGATTAACCTTTCAGCGGTTGCATTGTATCATGTATATTAATTTTTGGTATAACAGGTTATGTGTGAAGTAATGTTACGGGTTACGCCTGTGGAATAAAATGTATAGTGATTAAGACCGTTAGTAATGTAAGGACAAGTGGCGCAATCTTGTCCACAGCGGAAGGAGCCTGTAGTAAATTAGTACACTTAGGATGCGTGACAGCAGGTCGTTTAGCCTTAACTAAAACGTCCCGAAGGTTAGAAGCGATATCATTTGGTCGGGTGTCCCTAACTACTGTTTGGAATGTAAAGATATGTTTTTTTTACTAGTACCAAAGGCAATGTACACACTGTCTGATATTTTCTTAAAATGCAAAGGTTTTTCATGTACGCGTATGACAGTTACGCCGTCCACACGTTAAAATAGCAATCGATGAAAATCGTGACTTTCTGATAACCTCATTGGATGGTGCGAGATCATCTTTTTTTTACGAAAACCTCAGTTTTTATTGGCCTATGACGGCCACCTCTCTAACGGGATAGAAAAATCTCCGTTTGGAAGAAAAACGATCGTAAATAAGTGAGAGTGGACGGAGCCTTTCAAATACAGGTTTCCGACCCTCTTCGTTACCGTAACAACGTGGATAAAAAATCATCTGTTTCAGGTTCATTTTAGGCTCCCAATAATGAAACTGAATCTCTGAACCAGACAGGAAAAAGGAAATATGTAGCAGAGGTTCGGCCTGTGAACGTTGTTTGTTCTTGTTCTCTTATCTCTTTGATTTGTTTTCCCAACACTGTAAAGTTATACGGTCATGCAAAATGGAATTTCTGGCGTTTGAGTGAATACGAATTAGCCGCAAATGAATTATTTCTGCGGCATATGAGCAGTGGGGACTGGGGCTAGTTCAGTCGAAGTGCGGTATAGGTAGAAGGAAGAGCTATATATGAGGTGTATGTCACGTGGGAAGTCAACCTCGTTCACAGGGCTTTTCCCCAGAAAGAAAAATGGCGGCGGGAAAAGGTCCTGGCATCGGCTGGTCGCGTGTCCATCTTACAGACCACGTCACGTCAACTGGTCACAACTTAAAATGGGACCACTTTGAGATATTGGCGAAAGGTCGGTCAGATACTCATTGCAAGATAAAGGAGACTCTACTAATTAGAGAATTGAAACCTACCTTAAATGAAAATGTAAGCAGCGAAAAGCTGTATCTCTATTAGTTTGCATCTTTTATATGCAAATTATTTTTAGCTTCTGTCAAGGTTATTGTTAATTAGTTACTTATCTTAAATTTCAAATTTAGTTGTTACTTTAATTCCTAACGGTCACTTCTGAAGATGTATGTAGAAACATACGAAACGTCAAGTTAAACGATATAGTTTTATTTTGTTTTCCAACAATGCGTTCTATTGTCATGTTTATCACCGCAGTCTGTGTGTTATTTCTTGTTAAGCTACGATGGCCAAAGACAAAGAGTATTTACGATATTGTTTATGTGCGGTATGGTCAGGAGACGCTGAAAATTGTCAGGGATTACGAGAAGGATCTATCACGCTTCAACAAAACATCACTGGATATTGGATTCTTACAGAAATGCAGGTTGTTCCACATTTACCCTAAATTCCTGGATTTTAAGCTCAGCCGACGTGAGTTTCAAGTCACTTCAGCTTGCCGTCGCTTCAAGGAGGATTTACTGAAGTACGAACTGAATCGTAAAATCGTACGAACTGAATCGCTTCAAGGAGGATTTACACCCTGAAATCCTGGGTATAATAAATTAGCGTTTTGCGTATTCAGAAACAAGATGGCGGTGAAACGTGAAACGACGCCTTGTGAAATATCTGTGCTGAAACGACTTAGATCTGCTTTAAATCGTTGTAGCTTTCCTTCGTTTTGTTTGAAGCCACTTCAAGTGAAGTGTTTTGTGTCGAATTCATCGCCGCAAAGACGGCAGATAGAATTTCGAATATGAATTTTTTTTTTGGAGTTAACTTCTCCATAAAATATGTGAAACACTAAATTTGCTGCTATTACAAGTCGAAACGGAGAGACACTCATATAAATATTCTCGCAGCTTTCTCGGAAATATTTAATTGCATGTAGATTTGAGGAAATTCCATCAACCAATGAAAATGCAGAATTAACCGCAGGAATTCATACATTAGTGTTTCCTTGAATATTTAAGGACGGTGCCTCCTAATACGAAGATATTTTTTCGCGGATTATCACTATGCTAAAATGTAGATGTTGGTAAGGGCTAACGTAAATTGAATAGAAAATTGGGGGTAACCATGAATTTTTTGAGAGATAATTAAGTCCAAAGCTGCAAAAAATAGAGACTTTGTATTTTTTTTTTTGAAAAAAAAAGAAAAGAAGAAATATTTCTCTAAACATTTCCTTAGAATTCCCGTTTACATATACCAAGGCAACAACAAACCACAAGCTTTGACACACATAACAACTGGTGATATAAAAACTACTTTTTATGTGGTATTTATTACAAAATCATTGCATTGGATGCATTTTTGGCCCTGACTGCTCCCTTTTAGTTGAGCAAAAACACAGGCTAAATATATTTTGCGAACTATGAAAAAATCACCATGTGTTGAGTAGGCTTACCACTTTCATTTTTTGAGGTAAAAAGAAGGGGTCACCATGCGTTTTTTAGAGCTATGTTGGTTATTTTCTACTTTTAAGGCACTGTTTTGGGGGCTCGAGACAATTTTTGCTCTACCCCCTCCCTAGTAAGTTAAATATTTGCATGTATTTTCCTTGGGCACGCTGGGATATCCAGTATGGAGACACATGCTGGAACAAAAAGTTTTCTTGATACTTCGGGAATTAGAGGACATTTTTTCAATGAAGATGGCTTTAAATGCTCAGAACAAATTCGAAGACGTTTTGAGATGTGCATTTTGCGTAAATTTCAAAGTTTTTTCCAGTATAACTTGCCCTTTTAGGCTCTGATGAAGTGGAAGACAAACACGTTCGTAAGATAATGTTTTGTAGTTTTGTCAATTACTTTCACAGTTTCTTGTGGTTGTATTATTTGTCTGGAAGGAGTTTTGAAATGCATAAAAACTACGCAGTTTGAGAGCCAGTATTCGTGATTTCTTGCTTCTGATTTTCGCAGTTTGTTATTCAGGCAAATTAAGTTCAAGCTTTTCATCAGTTACAAAGGGAAGACATCATGTTATGTTATATCTTACGTTCGATGAAAACATCTTTCTCTTTGTTATTGCTGAAACAGCAATAAAATAAAAGAATAAAACAGAAACAGATTTGTTGTGTATTAAACCGTTATGTGGAGCACATAACTTTTTAAAGTGATTCCTTTGAATCACCTTATACAGCGATGTTTTTTGATTAAGCTAAGTCTTATATAATTTGCCACTTCACTTCACTTGCTTTTCCGTGATTCAGCGTAATTTCATACGGTGATATGAAGTCTTATATTATTTGGCACTTCCTACACTTGCTTTTCTGTGATTCAGTGTAATTTCATAAAATACACCACAATAACGCTTTCGTTTACGGGTTTTTGGTCAGATACAGCCCGTTGCCAATCCTGTAAAACTGCTAAATCAAGAGCTTACATGTACAAAAAAAAAAAAAAAATACGGCAACTATCAAAACAAACAATCTTCTGAGGAAATCGCGTGAGACAAGATGGTTGTGGGGTGCGCAGAACGAATGCGCAGTAGCAATAGGAGGCACCGTCCTTAAGATGGACACGTGACCAGCCGATGCCAGGGCCTTCCCGCCGCCATTTTTCTTTCTAGGGAAAAGCCCTGGGAACGAGGTTGGTGGGAAGTCATTCTAGGCCGACACCTCGTTTGGCTTCTGTTATTTTCTTTTTAGTATCATCAAGTTTGTCATTTTTCGTTGTCTACCGTGTGTCTTTTATGTTTGCTAACGCGAGTAGGGATGTTCAAATAGTAAAGCCTCGTGGGATGTGCTACTTGGAGCTTGAAACATGGTTCCTACCCAGATTTCCTGCCGGTTTTTCCCCACCGGGCTTTTTTTCCGGTAGGTTTTTTCTGGCCTCTGTCTGACAGTAGTGTCTTTGTAAACTGTCGCTCAGCTCTATTTTATGCATGTTTTGCTACTTGGTTGGTTGTAAGAAGAGGTTGTAGCTGTAGTATAACTTAATGTTACAGTTTTCCTGGTGCTCGGCCTAAACAACCGCTGACCGGTTAGCTCAGTGGTAGAGCACCGGACTACCGTGCGGGAGGTCGCGGGTTCAAACCCCGGCCGGACCAACAGTCAGGGTCTTTAAATAATTGAGGAGAAAGTGCTGCCTTTGTAATGATATCTGCAAATGGTTAGACTTTTCTTCTCGGATAAGGACGATAAACCGTAGGCCCCGTCTCACAACTCTTCATAATTGATTCTGTGGGACGTTAAAGAACCCACGCACTGTTCGAAAAGAGTAGGGGACGTAGTCCCCGGTGTGGTGGTCTATCTCTACTAGAATGTGGTTACGGGGAAGGGATTTGCAGTTACGGGCCTACAGTAATTTGCGCACGCTGTTGTAGTGTCCCTGCCAGGTCTCTGGCGAAGCTAATAAAATAAAATAAAATAAATAAAATAAATCTGATGGTTTTTGATTATGTTGTGTACGGCGTGGTGGAGCTGAAATTAAACCTTGTTGCTCTTGCATTGCTATTGCTCAAAGGTTTTTTTTTTCAAAGTTACTTGTTTAGTATTGTACCAGCGTGACTAGGAAACAAAATACAAGGAAACAATCATCAGATGTCAGTTAGATCATACATCGATCAAGCAACCAAGTGAAAAAAATGAATTTATGGACTCCGTAACTTGACTCTGCGCTTTTTTTTTTTTTTTTTTTTTTTTTTTTCAGAGAATGCCCATCAAATTCTCTCAGGAAAGGTTATATTACTGGGACTGAGCCACTCCACCCCTACAATTCCAAATCAGTTCTATCAAACGTTACTTCAAAATTTTTTCGGCTCTTGAGACCCCCCCGCAACACAACCCCCACCCCCCACTCCCCCCCCCCCCTCCCACACACACACACACCACCAGCACTACCAGCACCACCACCACCCAACAATTACCTCAACAGGCAGTCAAATCTAAAAGTGTTATCAATTAGATTGATCAAAATTGGTTAGTTCAGTGTCAGGAAACCCTTAAAATCTAAGAGACTTCACAGTATTTTGCAGTACTTCGAAGTACCAATGCTAGAAGCTTCAGCAGTGACGGCTTTTTTGCCATAACGGCTGACAAAATCTTTATTGACTCCGACATCCAGTAATGTCTTTAACACACTCCTAAACACTTGCAGGTCATCATTGTTCTTGGGCTGAAAACCCACAGCTAAATGTAACGGGCTGTTCCCTTCACTGTTGACAGCATTCACATTCCCACCTGCGTTGATAATGAGCTTTGTGGTTTTCACGCATGGAAATTTACACACATCACGCACATGGTCCACATCAGTAGGGGTCTTACATCACACACACAAGTGCAGTAAAGTGTTTCCATTTCGAGTGCATGGATGCAAAGATAGGAACCCTTGGATTAAACCAAAAACACCAGAACTTTCTTTCTTCCTTATGCCTTGAACTTTTTTAAATATTGTCACAAGACAACAACTTGGCTTCACAACTTGGCTTCACTGTCACCTTTCAGTCCGTTGGAGTGAGCTTGATTTGTTAGTCTCTCATACTCATTAATGACTGTTTGGAACACTTCTTCTACGTGCTTTTGCCATGGTGGACAATTTCTTCGAACAATTATTCAAAGGAGCTTAAATAACCTACTTAGATCTTCCAGGACTCTATCACTGCCGTGACCAATGCAAAGATCATAGTTACCAGACTTATCCGAAAAAATTACGCCACGGTGTCCTAACTCATTTTTTAAGGGACAGCAAAATTTACGACGTAAACGTCGCATGCTTTGAAAACCTACAACTTTCTTAAATCTCGGACTACGGTTAAAATCAACCATTTTTATTACTAGGTGATCATTTGTTTAGACTTAAACACCCCGTAAACTGACCAAAAGTCCCAGTTTTCATCGAATATGAGCATTTATTCTGTCGTAAAACCCCAAAACGCCCTTCGACCGCACTAAAAATACGCAACTTTGTCTTCCAAGTTTTTAACACAAAAATTTATCTTGACGCTAAAAGTCTACATTTGCAGCAAACGTCGACTCCAATTCTTGCAATCTGTTCCACATTTACCTGCTTACTTCTTGAGCATGTCGTGGATAACGCTATTTGATTTTAGTTGCTCTCACCGTCTGTAATTTTTGCGTCTGTGACCAAGTGGAATTCTGGGTATTTCTGGTGCAACACCGACATGAAAGTCCACCAATTTCCATTTTAGATATTTATTATTTATTATTTTTTATAAGTGTCGAGCCACCTGGTCCTGCTGAAAAAATATTGCACTTATTGCATTATTTACAAGTTAAAACGCGCCAAAATTGTCATGCCAGATCCTGGAATCCACTCACAAAACGGCCAAAGACACAACTTCACTCCGTGAATGGCCATCACTCGCTCGCATACTTTCGGCGGCCCACTTCCCGTGAAATTGCTTTTCACCACTGCCTTCTCTCAAAGGATTGCCTTTACCCATCAACCCAGCTTTATGATGCCAGACAGGGGGCTTCTGAGGTGGAAAATGGCTCGAAAACACGCTTATAAATCAAATACGTAACGAATTGTAGCTGCAGTGATCGTTTAGAAATAAACGACAGTTAGCGTGACAAGAAAGATAGAGCCTTCAGCTTTGTGGACCAGCGAAATCTCCGTGGTCACCCCTTATATGGAATAGCCAGGTCGATTTTACCTCCTTCCCTCCAGAAATTGCAAAAAAAAACAAAAAGACACGCAAAACGTCCGTAAAAAAAGAGTTAATGGATAGCGTAGTTCGTTATTGTCAGCTCTAAGAATTCTCTCTCTAATCATGAGGCCTTCCATATGGATCCCATGATGATTACCTTCAATTTGGGCAAGTTCTTCAAGAGTTTGAGCTCTGGGGAATAGGGGGGTACTGCCTTATATGGGCTATATAGGTATGTGCGGGCCCAAAGGGTATGTTTTATGGTCTTTTAGCCGTTTTGGTCTGAAATAGGGTATCAATTTTGACCATTTTGGTGTGACATAGGGTATGGTTTGTGCAATCTACGTTTTGAATTGGGTATGTTTTTTTTAAAAGAAGCTACTTCTTCATCATTTTTTGTCTTGTACTTAAGTTTACGCCAACCGTGAACGTGAAATAGGTTAGAAATAGGGTATCGAATTTTTGGTCAGGTCTGTAAGAGGGTATAGGGAAAATCGTAGGTTTTGGTCTGAAATAGGGTTAGTGTTTCAGGAAGCGGGCCGCACACCCCTACCCAATAATTCTGGGAGTGTCCCCCCCCCCCCCCGCCCGGGAGTTTGAGTCTCCTTTCTATTCTCATAAGCCTCTACTGTTTCCATGTGTTGCTTGCGTAAGGGACGTGACAAATCTTAGAACCTGAGTTCCATGCCACGTTTCACGTAGAAAAATGCTTTCTTCAGGTCATAGACACCACGTTTGTTTGCGATAGTACCACCCAGAAGCTCTAATGCCTCAATTCTCTGTTCTTTTGTGCACTGTGGTCTCTTGATAATATTCTCCACCATTTCAATCTTGCATTCATTGCTTGCTAAAAGCAGCGGGGTCAATCTTTCATTATTTGGCGACTGAAGCGCTCCAAGAGCGAGCAAATCATTGACAATCTCCAAATTGTTGCTTTGGACAGCGCAATGAAGAGCGCTACATCCATTTTTGTCTTGAAGTTTAATATCAGCCCGGCGAGCGAGCAGATAGCTGACGACTGCCTCATGACCCTTACAACAGGCTGCTATTAAAGGAGTGCTGTCGAAGTCATTGCACGCATTCACATCAGCCCAGTTCTCAACCAAATACCTCACAATATCATGGTGTCCTTGGTAAGCAGCTGCTCTTAAGGGAGTCGAGTTTATCGCCGATCGGCCGTCCCCTTCCGCATTATGTTCGATCAACAGCCTTACAAGATCGAGATGCCCGGCAGAAGCGGCGACCCACTAAGGAAAATAACCCTCGATCACCTCATTTTCTATTTTTACAGTCCCTCGTCCTTCAATGTCGACTTTATACCTTAGCAGAAATCTTATCGCATCCAGGTGTCCATTATAAGCAGCTATGACCAAGGGAGTGGCGAGGCGGTCGCCATCTTGGGTTTAGTTTCCAGCACAGTGCGTCGTTCGCTGATGCTCATGCAAATGAGAGCGCTGCTGAGTTCAACGTAAGCACCATCACGAGCCGCTTCGTACACTTTAGTCTTTGCACTGTCCATTATAGTTCACAGGCAATCCGTTCACCAGAAAATTAACATCGAACCACCGAATATTCACAAATGTAATCCTCCTTCCGCTAAGCGCAGTCGATCGCTTGAAGTCTAAACAAAACTAAGGTCAAACTTCAGGTCAACGCAGCTGACGGGCCCACACGCCAGGCTCATGGGGTTCAACAAATGTTACAGGATTGAAAAGGGAAAAATGTTCTTTTCTTTCTTATATCAACGAAACATAAATATATGACACTAGTTTTGTTATCATCCATTTGGACCAAAGACAACATTCCCAGTTTAAACTAAACGCCCAGAAATCTGCTTTCAAAACAGCATAAAACCCGAGAACATCACGAAAAGTTGCTTTGATAGCTTGTCTCTTTTATTATAAGTTGTCCCATTGAGTTTAAAAATTTGTCCGTCGTTCCCCAAGAATATGTTTGTATTATTTTAAAACTTGCAAAGTTCCTGAGCTTGACTCAACTGTGATGGAATCATTAGTCTTTGAACCTTCTTAGTCTTCTTAATCTTACAGCCCTCACAGTATTGCCTTGACAGCAACTCGGCAATTCGCAAACCCATTAAGGTTTTTGAGCTTAGTCAACTTGGTCAAAAATTAAGTGACCAAATGTGTGTTTATTACTATATGAACATACGATGAATGGCTTGAATGGACAACAAACAACGGAATATTTTGTTACTTTTCCATTGTTTTTACCTTCATTATCCTATTGCGCCCTCACGATCTCTCCTTCGGCCACGTGCTTCACGCACGCACCAGACTCCCATTTCGCCCAGCTCCTTCCACGCAGGCTTAGAGAGGGAAACGCTGGGGACTAGGTTACAGGTTTTCGCGTTCCTTCCCCTTTTTTAGGGGGGAGAGGAGGCGATCTACTCCCTCTTTTTTAATTTGTAGACAGCCAAGAAAGCGTACGAATATTGTTTGAGTAATTTTGTATCACAAAATAGCCTCTAAGTCGGCATGCAGCTTTAATGGGTGGACGGATGGAGGGGCGGGTGGACAGGTGAACCGACCTTTCATCCAACCAATGAAATAAAGGCTAGTTTAGGTAAGGTAAGGTAAACTTTATTTTGCCAGGGTGGCCCATTCAGCAACGAGGCTGATATCCAGAGGGGCCCTGGACTAAAACTAAGCTTAGATGCATTGTTTCAGCTAGCGCATTGTTTCCGCTATGCATTGTTTCAGCTAGCAGTCAATCCAATTGCCTCTTTTAAAAGATCGGCAATCGTCAGCTATTACACCAAGTTTTGCGCAGAAATACGTAAACCGAAATGTTGCACACCATACAACCAGTGATGCGAGTCATATTTAGTACGATCAAACAGACAATACCACTATTATGGTAGTCTTTTCAGTGTGTCTTTTCCTGAGTGCGAGGCCTTTTGAAAAACAGCCAGCATCGAGCGAGTAAAATTCCAATTGAGAGACAATAAGCGTTGCGTCATAAAGAATAATTTACACTTTGCGGAGTAAGATTGTAGCACTGACTGGGCTAAAAAGTTTTTGCTTCAATTGGCAGCGAAAAGGATAAATTAAATCGCAGAAATGGAACGCGAGGATCAAGATTCAAGTTTGTAAATTCATTTTTTTTATCGAGTAAGGGGAAGAAATCCCTAATTTCCAGATTTAAAGGTGGTTTCCAGCAGTTTAGACAAACCGATAAGAACAAGTATGCAAGACTGCTGCAATTTGGCGAAACAAAACAAAACAAAACAAAACAAAACAAAAAAAAAAACGAGAAAGATAGAAATGGGGCCAGAAGACCCCGATTTTGGTCAGGAAGTGTGTTATTGGTTTTTTAGTCATATGGACAAATTGGTACTGAAAACGCAATGCGAAATTCGAGTGCTCAGCGGCTGAAGCAAAATAAGCTTTGAGACCTGTTGGTAAAAAGAAAAACTCTGAAACGATCAAGAGAAAAGACCGAGAAACGGAATGAAAACTTTACTTTGTGCTCAAAACCCAAAACAATAGATCGTTCGGCATGAGTCATGGGTTCATTAACAGATTTTGTCGCCTGGAAACCATAAAAAGAAAAACAGAATGCTTTCGCAATCACCGCGCGCAAATGATTCTAAAGAACGCTTAGCCTCACGTCACAATGGGAGACTGACAGAGTAAAAGAATTGACGGAGGAGTCGGTCATAGCGCACGAAGACTGTTACAGCTTTTACAAAAATTCGAGAAAGAAATTATACTGATGGAGCAGCAAGCTGCAACATGTTGGTGATTCAGGTTAGTAAACTCATTTACCCTTCAGATGAGATACGCAAAGCCAGAAATTTGAAATTTCACTCGAGATAAAACAATGCGAGAATTCGCGAAAACATAAGCTTAGATTTCAACTGATCAAAACGGACTCGAAGAACTCAAAGACTTGGAAAAAAGACTGGACGTTTGGAGAGCTACAGTATTAAGATTGTTTTGAGGAGAGCCACGGTGTCATAAACGATTTCAGTATTTTTTTCTTTGAGCTATTTATGGGAGCATACAAAAGACTGAAAAAGATACTAAATGTTTATTTGTTTATGCCTTGGCTCGAGCGAGAAACCTTGGAAACGCAATTTGGCACGCGTCATGGCAACAATTACGTCACAATTGCTCGTGCGTTCGTTTCTTCGTCAGCGCTCGTTCAAAAATTATCTTTTGCTTTACAATTTTATCTTGGTGGGAGGTGAGTGCTCTCACCACTACGCCATCCCTGCTCCCCATTTTGTTATTTATAATAATTTGATACGTTCTTTCCATCTCTCCTTTTCCCTTTTGTTATCTTCCATATTAGTATAAATCTACTAGCGTTCTATCAGGAATACCGTTCTCTGATTGGCTACGCTTCTCGCTATCTATTTAACAAATAGATTCCATGTTGCCGTGCGTCTGTTCAGTATTAGTATAAATCTGCTAGCGTTCTATCACGAATGCCGTTCTCTGATTGGCTACGCTACTCGCTATCTATTCTGTGATAGATAGTGAGTAGCGGTTGTCAAGAAAATGGAGGCCGTTTCTTCGCGTTTTCAAAGTGTCTGCGAGGAGGATTTAGATAATTTACTTGTTTAGTTTTGAAAGACTTGTAGATTTATTCTAAAACAATTAGATTATTCGCCCTCGATTTCTATGCGTGATAACTGATTCGGGCTGCGCCCTCATCAGCTATCACGCGATAGAAATCTTGAGCTCATAATCTAATTGTTAAATAGATCACAGATGACGTCAAAATGTGGTAAAAACAAAGAAGTGGCACACGAGCCGCAGGCGAGTGTGTCACTGATGTTTTTACCACATTTTGACGTCTTCTGTGATCTATTACTGAACAGACGCACGGCAACATGGAATTTACTTGTTTTATATAATAAAGAAACAAAATGCAAGCGAAAAACTTGTTTATTTTGACATTTCTGGAAAAATAGTTGCAGTGATGACGTAATCTGTGCATCTGTCCTCTAGAAGATCATAGCTAAGAACCAATCACAACACGCGAACTATTCACCTTATTATATAATCTGTGGTAGATAGTGAGTAGCGGTTGTCAACAAAATGGCGGCGGCTTCTTCGCGTTTTCGAAGTAGATGCGAGGAGGATTTAGATAATTTACTTGTTTAGTTTTGAACGTCTACTAGATTTATACTAAAACAATTAGATTATTCGCTCTCGATTTCTATGCGTGATAGCTGATTCGGGCTGCGCCCTCATCAGCTATCACGCGATAGAAATCTCGAGCTCATAATCTAATTGTTAAGTAGTTAATAAATACCAACTTCGTCCCCAGGGCTTTCCCATCAAACATTGTGAGGGGAAGAAAAGGCCCTGGGAATCAGGTTGAATAAAAACGTGTCGCCACGGGATAATGAATAGAAAACAAACGGGCAAATGCCTACGGAACGCGCATCCCTTCCTCTTTTAAATACAAAATTAATTTCGCCGAGTTAATTTTGTCATTACAGCGAGCTCGATGCTGTAATATTTCAGCCATCATCCAATACTGAGAGGGTGAAGATGGAGGTAAGAAAATTTTAAATCGAAGTTATCCGATGATAAAAAATAACGATGCTTTCAAGTTTTTAGTTTTCTTCAGCGCCAAGATCAGAGTGAAATTTGGTTCGGTGCAATTGCCAATCAGTGAAAACGTTTGCAAACTATGTTTCGTCTTCCTTTTGGACTTAAACTTTGCCTCCCACTATTTACTTTGAAACAAGTTCTTAAAAGGATTTTCAGCAGATTAGATAAAAACATCGGTTAACTTTTAATCATGGAATCAAGTTAATCGGTTTTTGAAGGAGCGTCCCAATATTATGGTTAAGTCCCTTGAAACAGACTATGCACACTATAGACGTTAGGTTTCCTTCAATAGGCCGACCTTCTTCCGACAACTTGCATTATGGGCATGTCATGTTCCTACGGTATGTACCAATCTACAGTCAACTCACTGGCAAACGAGGACACATTAATTGTTGCTCATTAGTTTTGTTTCGTGAGTGGGCAAACGAGCAGGACACCAAACAAAATGTTGTGTTTCCATGCTGCGCAAACTGCAAAACATTTGTTGCGGACACAAAATGTTTCTGAAAAAAATCAGAAACACTTTTTGTGTCTCGGAAACAAATTTTGCGTCCGCAACAAATGTTACACGCGTGGAAAAACAGGGAAACATTTTTGTCCTCAACAATGTGTCCGCTGCAATAGGCTGATTTGGCAAAGACAACGTGATGACTGTGACGACGCTCATTTGGCAGTTCAAGGAAGGTGGCCATGATCATGCATTATCATGCATATTAAGGTCATGTTTTCATGTCACAAGTGTAGGATTATCTGTTGTAATGCAGAAGATGGAGTGCCTTCCTCTTTTTAAGTATCTAAGAGCCTGTTGGCATGCATATTCAAGTTAGATCAATCTAGTTACGTTGACACAAGTATGAATGATTAGAAAAGGACCGAGTCACTTTCTAGATGTAGGAATTAAACTTAGAGTTTATCTCATTTGGACCAATTTATGCTAATTAATTCAGTGTCAGCACCACTTTAAAACTTAAACTAAAATTGTCATACTTGCGGTCAAAGTTCTCTTACTAATCAGGAATGGAATTTACAGTACATCACAGTAGTAATGGCAACAGCCAAGGCGTCACGGTAACATCCGCGGCTGTTTTGCTATCATTGTTGACCAGATCTTTATTAACTCCAGCATCTAACAATTTCCTTAAAATATCCATTGACACATGCACATTCTCAGTCTGATAAGCCACAGCCAAATGTAATGGGCTGTCCCCTTCATTGTTGATGGCTTGGACATTTCCACCTGCACTGATTAGGAGGTTCATGGTCTTGATGCAAGGAAATTTACACACCTGCTCTACATAAGTGCCGGGCAAATTATTTCTCACCTTAAATCTTCGTTCCCATTGGCCAGTGGTTGGTGAACGCTTCTTCAAGTGTGTCCATTAAGGAGCGAAGCCTCGATGAAAGAATTTGGTGGGGGTCTTACACCACACAGACAAGTGCAGTAAGGTGTTTCCATTTCGAGTGCATGGATTCAAAGAAAGGAACCTTTGGATTAGACCAAAAACACCAGAACTTTCTTCCTTCCTTATATCTTGAACTTTTGTAAATATTGTCACGAGATACAATGAGTAATGGACCAGAGTTTCAAGTTCCTCATGGAAAGATATGGCTTTGCTGCCACCTTTCAATCTGTTGGAGTGTGCTTGATTTTTAAGTCTCTCATACTCACTGATGACTATTTCAAACACTTCTTCTACATGCTTTTGCCTTGGTGGACAGTTTTTCTCAACCATTTCACAACAGAGCTCGCAAAACCAACTTAGATCTTCCAGGAGTCTCTCACTGTTGTGGTGTTGGCTTATCTTCATGGCGTGCAACCACAAACCAATACAAAGGTCATAGTTATCAGAGTCCACAAAAAACTGCGCCACGGTATCTTAGTGGACGTGGAGTTCGATATTGTCATTTCCATGAATTCTCTCTCTAATCATGAGGCCCTCCATGTAGATGGCATGATCATTGTCTTTAATGAGCGCGAGTTCCTCAAGAGTTTGACTCTCCTTTCTATTCTCATAAGCCTCTATTGGTTCCATGTGTTGCTTAGGTAAGGAACGTGACAGGTCTTGGAACCTTTCTTCTATGCCACGTTTCATGTAAAAGAACGCTTTCTTGGTGCCACAGTTAGCCTTGGAATCATTGGCAATAGTACCACCCAAAAGCTCCAGTGCCTCGATTCTCTGTTCTTTTGTGCACTGTGGTCTCTTGATAATATTCTCCACCATTTCAATCTTGCATTCATTGCTTGCTGAAAGCAGCGGGGTCAATCTGTCATTTTTTGGCAACTGAGGAGCTCCAATAGCCAACAAATCATTGACAATCTCCAAATTGTTGCTTTGGACAGCGCAATGAAGAGCGCTATGTCCATTTTTGTCTTGAAGTTTAATATCAGCCCGGCAAGCGAGCAGATAGCTGACGACCTCCTCATGGTCCTTGTAACAGGCTGCCATTAAAGGAGTGATGTCGAAGTCATTGCGCGCATTAACATCAGCCCCGTTCTCAACCAAATACCTCACAATATCATGGTGTCCATCGTAAGCAGCTGCTCTTAATGGTGTCGAGTTTATCGCCGTCCCTCCGTCCACTTCAGCGTCCTGCTCGATCAACAGCTTCACAACATCGAGATGCCCACGGCAGTCGCAGCACTGACCCATACAGCTGTACATCCTTGCATGACTTGCCCCTCAATTTTTACAGTCCCCCGACCTTCAATGTTGGCTTTATACCTTAGCAGAATGTTTACCGCATCCAGGTGTCCATTATAAGCAACAATGATCAAGGGAGTGGCGAGGTGGTCGCCATCTTGGGTTTTGGTTTCCAGCACAGTGCGTCGTTCGCTGATGCTCATCCGAATGAGAGCGCTGCTGAGTTCAACTTAAGCACCATCACGAGCCACTTTAAGCTTTGCAATGTCCATTACAGTTCACAGGCAATCCGTTCACCAGAAAGTTAACATCAACCGGCACGATGCACTCACAAATACAATTCGGTTCGCTAGATTAATTAAAGCGCAGTCGATATCTTGAAGTGTAAACAAAACTGGTCAAACTAAGGTTAAACTTTAGGTCAACACAGCCTGTGTACCCGGGCTCATGTTACAGGATTGAAAAGGAGAACAAAAATGCTCATCTCTTTCCTATCAACGAAATAAATGACACAAGTTCTGTTTTGACCGATTTGGTCCGAAAAGAACATTTCACTTTAAAGTACTCGTGCAGGAATCTGTTTTAAAAACTTCATAAAACCCGAGGACATTGCGAAGAAACGCTTTAAACTACGTCTCCGTTTATTGGTGCATACGTTGTTCCACTAAGTTTTGTAAATTTTTCATTCAGGCCCAAGGAGAACATTCTTGTTTGTCCAGTTCCTAAGCTTGGCGCTTGCAACTGAGGTCGCAACTGTGAGGGATCAGGGAAGAACGTTTTTGAGCTATTAAACTAGCTCAACTTGACAATAAAATAAGTGACCAAATTTGTGCTTATTACTACGGGAATTTACGCTGATTGATTCGGATGGATAACAAAACAATGGAATATTGTGTACCTTTTCATGGTTTTTACCTTCAGTCCTTGGTATTGCAATCTTGCTTTGATTTCCCACGTGCCTCACCAGTTCGGCCTCAGCTCCTGTACCACCCAGGCTTAGAAAGGGAAAAGTACTGGGCACTAGAGGTTCTCGTCCCCAGAAGGGGCGGAGGCGCGGGGCGTACAGCGGTACAAGCTATACAGGTATGTGACACACCAAAGGATATGCTTTTTAAGTGGATTTTTTTTATTCTGAAGCAGCCAGGAGAGCGGACAAATGTCTTTGTTAGGGTGTTTTTCGCCAGTTCTTTTTTTAATTGAGTAATATTCGGTTCCACTGACCTCGACCAGATAAAGCCAAGGTTACGCTACAACAAAGCTTCACATGTCTGAACACGGTTATGAAGACGCAAGTTCTAAAAAATGTTGTGGAAATGGAATATTTTGGTCTGAATTGGGTCCGGATTTCAGAGATGCTGACCTCTGGAGACCTGAACCAACCCCTTCAATTAAAAGAAAAACGATGCACCCATTCACTCCCCCCCCTCCCCTTCCAAACGAAGTAGACACCCTCCCGCAAGATCGATCTAGCTACCCAACGGCAACGACGATAGAGAAGTATTTGCTTTCGTTTCCGTATAATTTTGTGGCAGATTAGTTGAAACATGCACGAATGTCCAACCATGAAATAATATTTCTCGGATTTTTGGAAAATTGGAATTTTAATATTAGCTGTTTTTTCTTTCTTTCTTTCTTTCTTCTTTTCTTCTTTTTGTTTTTGGAAGACCCCGGACTTCTTTAATCCGGTAGATATGGTGACCCATACGGGAGACCGGGAGAATTATTCTGTATCCGGTAGATTCCCGGCGCCACACATCCCCCAAAACAGTTGCAGGGGTACCCATCCCTCACTGACCTTCCTCCCCCAAGGAGCATTCACACATGACAAGCTTTATGAACCTTTAATTTCTTTTTTTCGCAAAATATAACCTCAAAGAAGTCCTCCCTTGCCAAGAAAACAAATGAATAACAGCTGGTGACACGCTACAACGAAAACCACTTCGTCTTGTGTTTTCATTGGTCTTTATAATGGAACCTCGTCAAATTTTCTAACGAGTTCTTTAAATCACTGCTGAGGCCATATAGCAAAAAGTACCTCAAAAAGTACATGATTACTCAGAAACAACCAAATGAGAAAATTTAAGCAAATACCTGCATGGCTTTTCGGCCTTGACAGGGGGTATTTCACCTGGCTTGCTAATACAGTTTCTTTGGTTCGCATTTTTTTGCGGAACGATTCGTTTCTCTCACATATGACTCCTGTAGTCAGCACACGTACTTGCTCTCTGGATGCCATTTTCTCCATAAAGTTACCACGGACAATGATTTCGCATGTTGTAAACTTTTGAGGTAACATCATTTGGTCGTGTGTCCCTGACTACTGTTGGGGGTGTAAAAATATGTTATTTTTACTTAGTACCAAAGGCAATGTATACACTATGCGTTTTCGATTTTTTTTATCTAAAAACTAATATTTTCTTTAAATGCATGCTATTTCATCCACACGAATGCGTTTACGTTTGTTGCGCTGTTTACACGTTAAGATAGCAATCGATGAAAAACGCGACTTTCTGTTAATCTTTCTGCATGGATATAGTGCAGATCGGCTGTCTTTTTCCAAATCCTTCATTTTCATCCACTTATTAAAAACCGATAACGATACGTTTTTTTAAATTTCCACTCTGGACGGTGTGTTTGAAACTCGCAGTTTTTTTAGCAGCCGCTTTACCGTTTTTGTATGTGAATGGAAAGTCTAACAGGATAGAAAAATCTTCGTTTGGAAGAAAAAAAATGAGTGAAAACAAGTGAAAGTGGACGAAGCCTTACAAATACGGATTTGCGTCTTCCTTCGTTACTGAAACAACTTAGACTGATATAAATTAATCTAGTTCAACTCTTTTAAGACTGGCAACAATGAAACTAAATCTCTGAAACGGAAAGGCTGGAAAAAAGATATCTGGCAGAGGTTCCGCCAGTGAACTTTGTTTGTCTGTTTGTTTCTTTTCATTGCTATTTCTCAAAGATTTTTCAAAGTTACTTGTTCAGTATTTCATTTAATAAATACCAGTGTGACTTAGATACACAACGAAAACAAGAAACAGAAAGACGATATATCGTACACGTCACGGCACATGTCAGTTCTAGCGATTCTTTGACTCATTTAGAACAAACATTTAATCAAGCAAGCAAGTGAAAATAATATTCTATAGAACTATTCGATCTTTTAAGGTTTTCAAAAATACTATTAGAAAATTAGACTTGTCAGGTTTGATATGACCGTTATATTTTACACCTTGTATTATTGATTAGTTTTAGCTTGACCTTATTTTATGAAAAGTAATATCTAGTCTTATGTAAATATATTTTAAAACTTAATTTTTAATCTTATATTTTTCTTAGTTATTTGTTGTAAGCATTATCTCAATCTAGTTCTTTTCACTTGTACTTTCTGTGTTATACCTGCAAACTAGCTGGTGAGATTCCTCACAAAAGCTAAGTGTATAGACACAATAAATTTGACTTGACTTGATTTGATAACCTGAGACAAATTCTAACTTAATTCAGGAGCTCCATAATTTCACTATACATTTTTTCCAGATAATTACCTTCAAATTCTCTCAAGATAGGTTATATTACTGGGACTGACCCACTCCACCCCTACAAAAATTCTAATTTTCTGTCAAACTTCGGCTCTTGAGACCTTCCCCCCACCCCACCCCCACACAATTACCTAAATAGGTAGTCGGAGATGAAATCTAACAGTGATCTCATTTAGGTTGACGTAAACTGATTAATTCAATGTCAGCAAACCCTTAAAAAACTAAATTAAAATTAACGTGCATACAGTACAAGTTCTGTTGCCAGTCTCTCTGTTTCTTTCACAGCCTTCACAGTATTTGGCAGTACTTCACTTTCCAAATGCTAAGAGCTTCAGCAGTCACTGTAACATCCAAGGCTTTTTTGCCATCGCGGTTGACCAAATCTTTATTCACTCCAGCATCCCGTAATGTCTTTAACACTCTCCTAAGTGCTCGGCGGTCATCGTCATTCTTGGGCTGAAAAGTTACAGCCAAATGTAAACAGCTGTTCCCATCACTGTTGACAGCATTCACATTCCCACCTGCTTTGATAATGAGCTTTGTGGTTTTGACGCATGGAAATTTACACACATCACGCACATGATCCACATCAGTAGGGGTCTCACACCACACAGACAAGTGCAGTAAAGTGTTTCCATCTCGAGTGCATGGATTCAAAGAAAGGAACCTTTGTATCAGACCAAAAACACCAGAGCTTTCTTTCTTGTCTGTGTTTTGAACTTTTGACACTATTGTCACGAGATACAACGAGTTATGGATCAGAGTTTCAAGTTTCTCATGGAGCGAGTTGTCTTCACTGTCAATTTTCAATCTGTTGGATTGTGCTTGATTTGTTAGTCTCTCATACTCACTGATGACTGTTTCAAACACTTCTTCAACATGCTTTTGCCTTGGTGGACAATTTTTCTCAACCATTGCACAAAAGAGCTCGCAAAACAAACCTAAATCTGCTATGACTCTCTCACTGTTTTGATGTTGGCTTATCCTCATGGCATACAACCACAGACCAATGCAAGGGTCATAGTTCTCCGAGTCTGCAAAAACTGCGCCACTGTACCTCAATGGACCACGGAGTTCGATATTGTTAGTTCCAAGAATTCTCTCTCTAATCATGAGGCCCTCCATGTGTATGGCATGATGATTTCCTTCAATTTGGACAAGTTCCTCAAGAGTTTGACTCTCCTTTCTATTCTCATAAGCCTCTACTGGTTTCATGTGTTGCTTAAGTAGGGGACGTGAGAAATCGTGAAACCGCTCTTCCATGCCACGTTTCATGTAAAAATATGCTTTCTTGGTGTCAAAGTCAGCATCGGGTTCATTAGCAATGGTTCCACCCAAAAGCTCTAGTCCCTCAATTCTCTGTTCTTTTGTGCACTGTGGTGTCTTGATAAGATTCTCCACCATTTCAATCTTGCATTCATTGCTTGCTAAAAGCAGCGGCGTCATTCGACCTTTATTCGGCAACTGAGGTGCTCCAAGGGCCAACAAATCTTTGACAATCTCGAAATTACCGCTTTGGACAGCACCATGAAGAGCGCTATATCCATCTTTGTCCTGAAGTTTAATATCAGCCCGGCGAGCGAGCAGATAGCTGACGACCGCTTCATGGCCCTTGTAGCAAGCTATTATCAAAGGGGTGTCATCGAAGTAATTACGTGCATTCACATCAGCCCCGTTGTCAACTAAGCATCTCACAATATCAAGGTGTCCAGAGAAAGCAGCTGCTCTTAAGGGCGTCGAGTTTGTCGCCGTTCGTCCGTCCACTTCCGCATTCTGCTCGATCAACAGCTTCACAACATCGAGATGCCCTGCCACAGCGGCGGCCCACAAAGGAGTACAACCTTCCACAGTGACTTGGCCCTCAATTTTTACAGTCCCTCGTATTTCAATGTCGGCTTTATACCTTAGCAGAATGTTTATCGCATCCATGTGTCCATTATGAGCAGCGATGATCAAGGGAGTGACGAGATGGTCGCCATCTTGGGTTTTAGTTTCCAGCACAGTGCGTCGTTCGCTGATGTTCATCCGAATGAGAGCGCTGCTGAGTTCAACGTAATCACCATCACGAGCCGCTTCGTACACTTTACGTTTTGCACTGTCCATTATAGTTCACTGACAATCTGTTCACCAGAAAATTAACATCAATCAGCGCGATGCACTCACAAATATAATCCGCATTTCGCTAAATAAGCATAGTGAAACGCTTGAAGTGTAAAGAAAACTGGTCAAACTAAGGTTAAACTTTAGGTCAACACAGCCTATGGGCCCGGGCTCATGTTACAGGATTGAAAACGAGAACAAAAATACTCCTCTCTTTCCTATACATCAACGAAATAAATGACACAAGTTCCGTTTTGACCGATTTAGTCCGAAAAGAAAATTCCACTTTAAAATAGTAATGCAGGAATCTGTTTTAAACCTTCATAAAACCCTAGGACATTGCGAAGAAATGCTTTAAACTATGTCTCTTTTATTGGTGCATAAGTTGTCCCACTAAGTTTAAAATTTTTCATTCAGGCTCAAGGAGAACCATTTTCTCTCTAAACATTCTGCAGATGTCATTACAAAGGCAGCACTTTCTTTCTTTGACTCGTTTAGATTATACATCATTGACCAAACTATTCTACGTGTCACCTTACAAATAATGGACTCAGTGTTAACAATATATACATTTGTTTTCCAGGACTTATGCCCACATTCTCCAGTGAAAGGTTATTACCTTACTGAGACTGAGCCACTCCACCCCTCCAAAACTTTGGGTCTTGAGAACTCTCCCACCCCCACACCTTGGAATTTCCAGAGTCCAGAAGTCTCACTCTGGGGGGAGGTATGTATATTTTCTGAAACCCATAATTAACTCCAATTGTAAAAGAAAAAAGTGTCGTCTTATCTGACTGTCTTAAACTTTAATTGAGATCTTAGCATGTTTTTAAAAGTTTGGTCGATCTCTGCCTCAACTTTCCTGTAATAAGGTTCTAGTTTGAAAAATACCGGTACTTTAAAATAGTATTCTATCGTCGACAATGATCTTTCCACATGCGTCAGTAAGATTTACATTACTCAAAATTTAATTTAAATGTGAAAGGACAAAATGCCCAGTGAACAACATTGTTTTTCATAACAGCACCTCGGGATGATGGCTGGGTGAAATAAAACATCCTTTAAAACCTCATAAACATCAAAATATTTCTACTATGCCAACAAGTTACCTTAGGTTCATAAAGAGCTTCAATGCCGAAAAAATACCAGTTATCATTTATAACAAAATAATAATAATTTGTTTACAGCAAAGGGTTGCTTCTGCGGATAATGGAGAGGAGACATCACACAAAACAAAATTTAAGAAACGGAAACAATACAACTTCAAACAAGACTTGATCACAATGCATCAAAAACTTTGTTTGTCTTTGTTTGCCGTTGTTTTTTGTTTCCCTATATTGTTTGTTCGCTTTTTACTCGGGCTTCTGTCGTCGGTTTTCTTCTTCTTCTTCGTCGTCGTCGTCGTGTTTCATCCACAAAGCTCACTTCCGGTGTGTCTGCGTAAGCACTAACGAAACATAACAAAAAATATTTTGCTCTCTTTCAGTGTATTTCATCCACTGATCAACTGAAAACTAACAGCAACGAGTCGCAATTGTTGAAACACTGAAATTTCTTCGCTTCACAATAAATCTTCAAAATTAGATTTTCCATTAATATGAGCGGGGATAAGGTAAAGTGAAGAGATCCTTGGTGCACTGGTAAAATTCCTTAGCCTCCGATCCAGCTATCTGAAACGCTGCTTCTTGAGCTTCTAGCCACATCAAGAAAGAATTCGCATCTTCTCTGCGGGAAGTCCCCGGAAATTAAAAAAGTTATCATCTACCGGAATGTTGTCAATAGACCGCTACCGTGAAATTACTTTAATTACATCGATTAAACGTTGATTAAATCTAGTCTTTTCTGATCTAGTACGTAGATCATGTGAATTTCAATTCGATTCCTAAGGCCATGTTACACGAGGCAATTTTTCTTGCAACTCGCAACGCAACAAACGTTGCGTTGCAAGTTGCGAGAAAAAATTCACGTTCAACACCCCATTTTGCAACTGCAATTGTTGCGTTGCGAGTTGCGAGAAAAGTAGAACGACCCTCTACTTTTCGCAACGTTGCGAGACAAGTTGCTTGCGTGTGACATCCCCTCTGCAACTCGCAACAACAAATTTTGTCAGAATGGGCCAATCAGAGCTCATCTTTCGCTAGCGCGAGATTTCAAGATGGCGTCCGCCATCTTGTTTGTTATTGTACGCGTTGCAAGTTGCGAAAAAAGTTGCCAACGTGTAACATACCCTCTGCAACTTGAAAGGTTTTTTATTCGTCATCGTTGCGTTGCGAGTTGCAAGAAAAATTTCCTCGTGTAACATGGCCTTTAATCAACGAAATACTTCGCCACGCTTTGCCTCGAAGGGCCGCAAAAGAAAACAGCAATAGCCAGCATCGGGCGCGAAAAATTCCAATTCCGTGACAGTTAGCTTTGCGTCATAGAGCGATTTTCAATGAAGTGTCGTAAAACCAAAACCAAAGCAGTTACTTTGATCAATCACAACAGAAGTAAGCAGTGCAATGAGCCAATCAGAATACGCCGGGCGGAAGCTATTACATGTAGACGAGCGAAGCAATGCAAAACCAAAGCAAAGCCCTAATTACTTTCGACACTCAATTGAAAACTGCTCTAAAGAATAATTTACACTATGCGGAGTAGGATTGAAGAACTGACTACGCTAAAAAAGGTTTTGCTTCAATTGGCAGCAAAAAGGAGAAATTAAATCGCAAAAATGGAACGCGAGGATCAAGATTCAAGTTTGTAAACTTTTTTTTTTATCGAGTAAGGGGAAGAAATCCCCAATTTCCAGATTTCAAGGTGGTTTCTATCAGTTCAGACAAACCGATAAGAATGGGCCTTGTAATGGAACAGTTAAAGTTTTCAACCAAACAAGTATGCAAGACTGTTGCAAATTGGCGAAACAGAATAACGAGAAAGATAAAGATGGGACCGGAAGACCCCAATTTTGGTCAGGAGGTTTGCGTTTTTTTTAGTCATGAACAAATTGGGACTGAAGTCACAATGCGAAATTCGAGTTTGATCAGCGACTGAAGCAAATTAGCTTTGAGACCTGTTGGTAAAAAGAAAAACTCTGAAATCATCAGTGGCAGATTTGGAGATGGGGACTCGGCCCCCTTCCCCCCCCCCCCCCCCCCCCCACCTTCCTCCACCTTCCTTCCTTGAAAAAGCGTCCGTAACCAACCGACTTTTAAGTGGTATTGTGCATCAGGCGGTTTTATTTATTTCTTCGGCCCCCTCTTTCTGGATTTTCTGGATCCGCCCCAGACTATCAAGAGAATATTAAAGACCAAGAAAAGGAATGAGAACTTCACTTTGTGTTCAAAACCCAAAACAATAGATCGTTCTGCAAGAGTCATGGGTTCATTTAACAGATTTTGTCGCCTGGAAACCATAAAAAGAAAACAAGGATGTTTTCGTGACAGAAAATAAAAACGGCATCACCGCGCACAAATGATTCTAAAGAACGCTTAGCCTCACGTCACAATGGGAGACTGACAGAGGAAAGAATTGACGGAGGAGTCTGTCACAGAGCACGAAGACTGTTACAGATTTTACAAAAAAATCTAGAAAGAAATTATACTGATGGAGCAGCAAGCTGGTGATTCAGGTTAGTAAAGTCATTTACCCTTCAGATGAGATACGCAAAGCCAGAAATTTGAAATTTCACTCGAGATAAAACAATGCGAGAATTCGCGAAAACATAGATTTCAACTGATCAAAACGGACTCGAAGAACTCAAAGACTTGGAAAAAAGACGTTAAGAGAGCTACAGTACCAAGATTCTTTTGAGGAGAGCCACGGTGTCATAAACGATTTCAGCACTTTTTTTCTTTGTGCAATTTATGGGAGCATACAAAAGACTGAAAAAGATACTAAATGTTTATTTGTTTATACCTTGGCTCGAGCGAGAAACCTTGGAAACGCGAGTTGGCACGTGTCATGGCAACAATTACGTCACACTTGCTTGTGCGTTCGTTTCTTCGTCAGCGCTGGCTCAAAAAATCTTTTGCTTTACAATTTTATCTTGGTGGGAGGCGAGTGCTCGCAACACTACGCCATCCCTGATACCCCTTTTTTTTCCATCTCTCTTTTCCTCTTTTGTCATATTCCGTATTAGTATAAATCTGCTAGCGTTCTATCACGTATACCGTTCTCTCTACTCGCTATCTATTCTGTGATAGATAGCGAGTAGTAGTTGACAACAAAATGGCGGCCGCCTTTTCGCTTTTACGAAGTGTATGCGAGGAGGATTTAGATAATTTACTTGTTTAGTTTTGCTGCGCCCTCATCGGCTATTCACGCGATAGAAATCTCGAGCTCATAATCTAATTGTTAAGTAGTTAAGAAATACCAGCTTCGTCCCCAGGGCTTTTTCATTAAAAATTGTGAGGGGAAGGAAAAAGCCCTGGGAAGGACGTTGAATAAAAACGTGTCGCACGGGAAAATGAATAGAAAATAAACGGGCGAGCGCCCATAGAACGCACATCCCTTCCTCTTTAAAATACAAAATTAATTTCGTCGCGTTAATGTTGTCATTACAGCGAGCTCGGTGCTGTAATATTTCAGCCATCATCTAATACTGAGAGGGTGAAGGTGGAGGTAAGAAAATTTAAAAACGAAGTTATCCGATGATCAAAAATAACGATGCTTTTAATTTTCTTCAGCGCCAAAATCTTTGGTCTTCCGTTTGGACTTCAACGCCTACTATTTGCTTTGAAACAAGTTCTTAAAAAGGATTTTCAGCAAACTAGGTAAAAACTTCGGTTAACTTTTAATCATGCAATCAAGTTAATCGGTTTTTTAAGGAGCGTCCCAATATTATGGCTAGTCCCTTGAAACAGTCTATGCACAGTATAGACTTTCGGTTTCCCTTTCACTAAGTAAAAAAAACTTTATTTAAACAGGGTAGCCCATTCAGCTCAAAGGCTGGTATCCATAGGGGCCCTGTATAAATAACATCAGGTAAAAAATACAATTTATGTGCATAGATTAAAACTTCGTAACTATACGTTAAAAAACTAATTATAATGCTAGTATGCTAAAAGAAACCACTAAGAACTATTACGATAATAAAAACCCTTTCGCGCGGCGGCAGAAAGTCTGTATATCTTCAGCTATCGTTATGTCGGCGGGCAGCTCATTAAAAAATTTCGCTCCGCTAAAAAGAAACGTGTTTTTCCCAAAATTCGATTTCACCCTAGGTAACAGTAACCTACTGCTCTGCCTTGTGGAATAGCTATGAACGTTCGAAAATCTAATGAAAAATACTAAAAAATAACTTGGAGCTAATGAATTCAGACAGAGAAAAACAAGCTTAGCCTTATGATAAGAGCGCCTCTGGGAAAGATTCGACCAACGTAAATCATTCATTGCCTCAGAGGAACGTGTGCAACACGTAATTATACGCGCAGATCTATGTTGTAGACGCTGCAGTACTTCTATCCTGGTCTTGTTGTGACAGACTGCTCCAAGCAATATCGCCATAATCAAACAATGTATTGTAAACAAGTATAAACACCTCTTTTGTCACGAAACTTCTAATGCGGCCCAAAATACCAACTCTGCACGCCACCATTTTACACTCATAGTCCGCGTGAGCCTTCCAGGTCATAAAGTTGTCAAACACGACACCTAAATATTTGAAAGTAGTCACGGAGGATATTCCCTTCCTAGAAGAATTAGATTTAGCTTACAATCACGCTCTTTGTGCCTTTGCGAGGTAAATAACAAGGATTTGGTTTGGCAATAATCAGAACAAGATTATTGTCCTTTAGCCATTCGGCTAAAAGTTCAAGATCTTGGTTTGAATAAAAATTTAAGGTATCTGCAGATTGACTACCAAGATATATAAGGATATACCTCACAAATTAATGTGATTTGGTAAGCTGAAGCCACTCTAAAGGCACTAAGGCCACATGGTAGCGGGCATTACCCCTTAAATCTACCAAAGCAAAGATTGAGCCCAAGCATTAGCAGCCATGGACAGCTGTTTCGGCCTTGTTAGGCCTCATCAGTACTGCTTGTTTTATGGATATGTGGGTACTTGAGCCTGAGCATTAGCTATGCCATGCTGATGAGGCCTAACAAGGCCGAAACAGCTGTCCATGGCTGCTAATGCTTGGGCTCAATCTTTGCTTTGGTAGATTTAAGGGGTAATGCCCGCTACCATGTGGCCTTAGTGCCTTTAGAGTGGCTTCAGCTTACCAAATCACATTAATTTGTGAGGTATATCCTTGTCACTCCAGCCATATCCCACAAGCTTTACGTTTTTACTGCTTGTTTTATGGATATGTGGGTACTTGAGCCTGAGCATTAGCTATGCCATGCTGATGAGGCCTAACAAGGCCGAAACAGCTGTCCATGGCTGCTAATGCTTGGGCTCAATCTTTGCTTTGGTAGATTTAAGGGGTAATGCCCGCTACCATGTGGCCTTAGTGCCTTTAGAGTGGCTTCAGCTTACCAAATCACATTAATTTGTGAGGTATATCCTTGTCACTCCAGCCACATCCCACAAGCTTTACGTTTTTACTACCAAGATATATAGCTGTGTCGTCTGCGTACATGTTCACTGAGCAATGTTTCAAAGAACGAGGTAAATCACATCCTCGGAGACCCAGGGGCAGAGAGTCGGGTTGGGACGAAGATTCAGGACGAGCGAAAGTTTACAAGACGGACGGGAGAGCCCCTGGGAACATTTCTTTATCGGACTTGTTCCAGAAGCTATTGAAATCCAGCTTCGTGATTGGGCGGAAATTTTCTGGTAAGGAATTTTTTTCTGCCCAATCGGCGATCAGCTTATATATATCGCACTCCTTTCGTGACTCCTTACACCAAGAAGTAAGCGGTCAATCTGCTGTCGACCATATTTTTAGTGGTTCCACTTGTCTCGTTCGTTCGACAAATTTATCCTACGAGGAACATTTTAGTGGCAAGGGACCCACAAACAACAAGTGACAATCACTTGCAAGGAACTAGAAAAATCAAAATGAAGATCGACCGCAGGCATCGTAAACTTCACGCGAAGAACAGCATGTAACTCGGTCTCTTTCTGTGGTTAGGTTTGGGCTTTTTTCTCTGGTTTACTTAGGGGCAGTGGGCCGCTCCTGAAACTCTTCGGGGCGATGAAATTTCTGTTGCACGGGCCGGACAAGTTTGCCGATCGGGCGAGAAGTACACAGCTCGCCGTTTTAAGTTATCGAACCTTGCAATCGACCGTCTCAGCTCAATTTCGAGAGAGACCACAAAAAGGCCTTAGAGAAAGTGTACAGTTACACTGTGATACATTGCAATCTTTTGGTTTTCATATATTTGACTGGTATCTGTTGGCCAATATGCTTTTCTTCCCAAGGTGTGCATAAAAATATTGCAGATTGCCTTGCAGTTGTGATAATTGCTAATTGTGTGCACATGTAAGATGCATGGTTTTTGCACAAGCTTTCCATGAACTCTTTTACCACAGTGGTGCTGTGCTCAGTTAAAAATTTAGTTTTTAAAAGTTTTAAAAACATGATTTAGAGTGGGCCTTGCTGGAAACATTTACATTATGTTGACTGTGCTGCAACTTTTAGGTAGCAAAGTTTCGGATACAGTTGTTTACAAGTTGATGCAGGATGTTTAGTGTCTTGTATGCACTCTTGTTTTTATAAACGCTCAAGTGTATCCATAATATAACAATTATTAAATTCCATTTTTGCATGATATGGTTGTAGTTGCTGTGATTGCTAAGCCAGTGGTACACCAGGAAAAGACATGATTTTTCCTGTGAGACCACACCAATTTTGGAATGGGTTCTTCCTATCACCACCCTCTTCCTTGACAATTTTTAAAACATGAGCGAGTGCTTCCAGTTAATTAAGGAACCATGTTTTCAGTTCCTCACATAGTGTAATTGTGTCTTGTGCCGAAAGACCCTTGATAACCATCTACTGACAAATCATTCTCAACTATGCAGTTCACTGAGTCAAACAGGCTGATACAATGGTATGGCTAAGTATAGTTAAATTATTTTCAGGTAAGTTTTAAACTAAAGAACACTACACACAAACCATACCCATAACCTGAATACAGTTACAAAATATGTTAACATGGTCACTCAGTAAGATATCCCCTTTTGATAAAGTGGAAACAAAAAAACAAAAACAAAAACAAAACCCAATAAAATAACAAAATAAAACTAGAAGGGATTGTTATTTCATTTAGTTTTTGTTTGTTTAGAAGTTTTCTTGATAGTGAGATGTAACTTTAAATTCAAGTTTTCAATGCAATCTGTTGGATATTGTAGTGATTATTTGTCACAAACCTTATGGCCTCAGAGTTTTTATTAGGTTTTAGAGTAGCTGACTGGAATCTAAGAGAAGGTGGCTTGTTGATGAGAAATTAAACAGCCTTCAAAAAACGTTGGAAACTATTCATTGAAAAGCAGGTGGCTCAAAATTTAAAGAAGCCACTTTTTAGCCAGCTGCCAGCACTTCAGGAGAAGTCTACCTTGTACTAAATGATATTTCCAATGAGTATACCCAAGATGAAATTACACCCTCAGTTTCAGAGGGGGGTACAAAAAAATTTTAAATTGTTCTTAAAATTTAATTGTCCATCTGTTATCTGTTGGTCTTTCACTTTGCTTTTCTACAGCAGCCAAAAGGGTCAATCACAAATCAATTAACCAAAACAAAAATCAGTTTCCCTTCAAATGAAACAGTTTCTCAAAACACAAACAATTTCCTAAAACACAAGTCAGTTTACCATCATCATTCACTGAAACACCTGTAATAGGCTAATCACAGCAAGTGCACTGCCCAAGATATTCAGCAATACCATATCACACTGCCATGAGCTATGAAAGCCCTGCAATGCTACAAAAGGTATCAGGTCAATACCGTACCCCAATTACCATGCAAAACATCTGCCACAAATCTGCTAAGGTCTCAAAAAATTATGCTAACTCTACCAATAGTACAGATATGAAACGAGTCAAAAAGTGGCACTTAACCATGGTTGAAAAGATTAAACAGGGCTCAAAATACGTGCGTTTTAACCATGGTATAATATCACCAAATATCTATTCGCAAGGACTCTATTGTTGTCATTTCGTATATTTGTAGCGAAAATATTAATTCTGAAACGTTTCAACCGATTATTTAGGCTTTAAATGCCAGCGCTGGCGTACTTTTTAGCGTGGTTAAATCAACGCGTGAACTTGTCACCAGAAGACCATGGTGTGATACCGATTAAAATCATTCGTTCTCTACCATAGCGATTAAGTTTAACCACGGAACAATATCACCAAATATCTTTTCGCAGAGACTCTATTATTGTTATTTCGTGTACTTGTAACGAAAATATATATATATTGAAACGTCTCAACCGATTATTTAGGCTTTAAAAACCAGCGCTGGCGTACTTTTAAGCGTGGTTAAATAGCGCGTAAACTTGTCACCTGAAGACCATGATGCGATTGATACTGATCAAAATCATTCATTCTCTACCAAAAGTCTTAAAAATCGCCTCCAGTTACAATTTTTTAAATCAAAAAAATTGTTTTGAGAGTAGCCATTTAGCTTTGAGCTGCTGGAAATGTTTCACTAAAGAAAGCATCTGCGGAGCTGCGACGGAGCGAAGGAGCAATTTTCCCCATAAGCAATCTCAGGGTCATTTCCCAAAAAGTGTTGTAAAGCGCATTTGATTATTATCTGAGTACTGAGAAAATGGGCTGGACATAAATGCTATGCAATGATTTTTTAAAAATGTTATTTGTTATCCGCGTTTCAATCTTCTCCATCCTTCATCATTTTCGCCATATTTGCATTTATTCTTGTCTCTTTGGTGCTTATCTTCCCTGAAAATGTGTTATTCAGTAACTGTTTCGCATTATTTAAACGCATTCTTTATCTCTGTAATAATAACCCAAAATATCGTGACCGTGCTCCTTTAAGATGCGCAGCAAGGACGTCAAAAAAGCAGTAGATTCAGTAAGCTAAGTAATAGCTTTTCACCTGGATGTCACTTTTTGTTTGCGTCACTACTGTACGCGGACCACCACGTGAGATTTCCTAATTACGCGTTTGAAGGAGGACTTAAACAAAACAGGATAAACTTTCAACTTGGAACCAAACAGTAAGAACCCGACTGCAGGAGAATTCGCCTACAACTAAACTGCATTTTAGCGAGTTAGAAATGTCACGATCAACTGAGTTCAAAACAACGCGAATTCACTTTACGTCTTCTCAACAGTAAAAGCATTTCAGTCGTGGTATAAATTGAAAATTTTTATACAAAGAAAACATATATCACTACCAAGGAAGAAGAAGATTTCTATATAATTAAAAGCTTTTCTTATTCGATTATTTTAATTTGGAAAATTTATTTCCACGTCAACCTTTCCGACCACTGAAAATACTAATGTTAATAATGTACGATTGATGGATGTGATTGCTACGACCGTGGTCAAGTATATAAGCTAATGTGGTTCCGCAACGTCATAAATTGTCTTTTGCTGACCACGGGCTGGAAACCACGCTGTGAATTGGCTGAGAGAATCATGAAAACCGTCATAGGTTTGGACGGATGCACTACAAGCCGTAACAGAGGTGCTGAGCTCTTCTTGTTCGAAATCAGATCGACGCGGAAGACCGCGGAAGCTTTACTTAAATTTGCTTGTTTGGTGGACTTTCAGTCATCACAAACTGTTATTACAGTACCCTTTTGAAAATTCCTCTCTATCGAACACATTTAATTATGTGAAGACAACTGAAGTGACATGTGAACTGGATCGAATTTTAAACAAACAGACATGAGGCGGTTAAAAGAATATGCCTCATGCGATATCATCAAGTTGCCTTTTAGACCCAGTTGTTCTGCATATGCAACTACTAACTCGTATAGAATAAATGCGCGAAACAAATCTCAATTGATGCCTGCTGGTAACGTTAGATAAGCGCAAAGGGGAAAGTTTACTTCTTTATAGGGCACTGAAAAGCCGCTCTGATCATGTAAGGTTCTTCCTGACAAATCTGACTACACCCTATAACATGCATCTGAGCAATTTTTTACGCTACCCATTAGTGAGACGACCATATTTTCCTCTAAATTCAGCAGCTTAAGTTAATAGTATGAATTCCGAGGATTCTTTAAGTTACTTCCCTGATAACTGTCGTCGGTATTCAACCATGTTGCTCGCATTCACAATCTCAACGAATTAACCTATGGTGAAATAAGGTTAAAAACTATGTGTAATCAACCATGGTATTAATTAACATCCACTACGTATAGAGAACGAATAGATCAGTTCTTCAAAAGATAATGTTAACAAGCTAGCTATCATAAGCTACCGAGAACAATAGACTCAGTGAAGCAGCTCGGCTGGCATGCACTTAGGAGAAAACATTGATGTGGTTAAGAATTGCGCTAAATTTTTCCGTCACAAGGTTCTGTTTCGTTTTTCCTTTAAAATCAGTCTTTGCCTATTTAAATGATTCCATAACGAAAAGGGAATGACATACCAAATGAACCGTACGCCGCATTGACTGATGTGCTTGCTTCCGACCATGGTCGTTGGGATCATTCCCGTTTTTCGTAATTCTAAAGTATAACTTAAGGTGGTTAAATGAGGTCAAAAGTCAAATTTCAATAACGATAGGCTTGAAACTAACTACATGGCGATAGACATGTTTACATTAAAGTGAGGTTAAGGGACACATTAAAGCGTTGAAAAGATTGATATGCTTAAAATGAACGTAGAACTGATATAGATAAGTAGACAGAATATACACCGGTGAATCTCTATCTCTATCTCTATCTCCTTACAAATGATATGGGCGCACAACCATCCATGGCAGCGGAGGTTATATTTTTTCATATGTTTTTATATGTTTTCATCACAAGCTTAGTTTGTGATTACAAGTTTGGACGATCCAACTCTCTCTTAGAAGTTTTATGTGGCAGTGACACGGGGGCGCGAACGTACAAATCAACTTAAGCTGTAGAACGGCATTTTTAAGTACCGCTATGGTGTTTGACGGCCGCTTAAAGTGATGTTTTCGTTAGCTAGGAGAATTTGATCTGGGCTGAGTTCCTCGAATCCTGGTTAGCGCTAACCATTGGTTAAGCTGTATTAAAATGTATAAGTTGTCATCGTATTTCACCTCAGTTAGCGCTAACCATGCTTCGAGCAACTGGCTCCTGTTCGGATTCCTCAGCTGAAATTTTAATTGCCCAAAAATGATAGGGAACAAAATTATCCTTTCAGAAAATGTTAGCTGAACTTAGGTACCACAAACTTTCTAGGCGGAACTATTTTCTGTTCTTTGACTGCCAAAAACAGCAATTACGACCTTTCCGAAAACGTCAAGGGCTATGATTTCCGAATTGCGAATCTTTCAGGGCACGTTCGAAAATCCGATTGCACCCTTTAATCGACGCCAAAAGCCTAAGAAGAACTTCCTTCCATAGAAGAGATATCTAACGAAACTTGTCGTTGGGTACCCCTGAGTGACATCCTGATGCTGATTGAAATAAAAAGAAATCAAAAAGTTTTCCTTTAAACCAGTCCTCGCTATTGACCAAACGTTTCCTGCCTTCCCAATGAGAACGAATTGACCTATAAGGATAAAATAAGGAGGAAAACTAAGGCTGGTTTTTATTAACCACGAAACCTAATCTTCCACTAGCTAGGGAAAAAACCTGAAGTGTTTCAAAGGAGAACACTAGCTGGCGGAGAACGGACTCCTGAAGCTGGCCATCTATCATCTATCATTTCGGATTTCAGCTGGAATGAACTGAAGAGAGAATTGTTATGCACGGAAAACGAAAATCTCTTCAGAGACAGATCCGGATTTCTAAATATTCAAGATTTTTTCTTATTCGATTCCTTTTGGAAAATTTGTTGCCACCTGAAACCTTCCAGACCACTGAATATGCCAATAATGTACGATTGATTGATGTGATTACTACAACCGTGATCAAGTATCACTGAAAGTCAGTGAGGTTCCTCAGGGTCAGAAATTGTCTTTTGTTAACCGCGGGCTCAAAATCACGCTGTGAATCGGCTAGGAGAATCATGACAAACTTTATAGGTTCGGATGCGCTCAAAAGATTACTATAGTGGTGCTGAAAAAAAACATTTGGGCACGTATCTTGTCCGAAATCAGATGCACGCAAAAGCCGTTACTTTTGCCTGTTTGGTGGAATTTCAGTCGTCACAAACTGTTATAACAGTACCCTTTTCAAAATTCCTGTCTATCGAAGTCTTTTAATTAAGTGACGTAATCTGGATCGAAAAGGTTTGAACAAACAAACGGGAGCTAAGACTTTAAATACGATCGCGTGGGAGCGGTTAAAAGGAAACGCCTGATGCACTTTGCGATGTTACATGTACCCCGTTTAAGTTTAGATCCAGTTGTTCTGCATTAGCGAGACGACCACGTTTTTCTCTAAATTCAGCAGCTGAAGGTTATAGTGCCAATTTCGATTAGTTTGTTAAATTACTTCCTTGCAGCTGTCGTCGATACTTAACCAAGTTCCTCAGTAGTAGTATGGGCTACTATAGACCCAAAAACTGTCAACCAATCAGAAGCCAGAACGAGCTGTCAATCAAACTCATCAAACTTGAATGGACCAACCAGAGAAGAGCATGCGCTGCATTGAAAGTGGTTCACAATCACGTGACCGGGGCGGGAAAAGGAACACACACTGTTTGGATTGAATAAATAGGTTTAATAAAACGAATTGAAATGGTGGTCAGGCAAATGGAGGCCGGTCTGGATCCGTGGTTGGCATTCTGGACAGGCGAAACGGATGGGGAGACAGAATTCGTTGTCTTCGGCCAAAGGCGTTGCATTTACGTAGTCCACTAAACAAGAGAGGTGAATGGTCAGAACGCAATGGCGACAGCGAAGAGATTGGGTGTACTGCTCCCTGAATTGGACGTAGCTGGCTTGCATGGCGTAGGTGCGGCTGTCGTAATAAAAGGGATGTTTGAAATAGGAGGGCAGAACGAGACTGAGCAGACCCCCGGAGACAGTTACCAAACACTGAAACGAAAAAAAGGAATGTTTAATCATTGTACATAAAGTTGTTTGGACATATCACTCAAATGATTGAAATAAGGAGGAAAAAAAATGAAAACGATAGGTTTGAGGATGGAGACGGTGGATGTGAGGTCGGCAAGCGGCGCAAGCGAAACGTGCAGGAATCATATAGTCGCGGTAGAGGGCAGCTTCGGTGGCATTGGCATAAGCGGGTCAAACAGGAAATGTGAATGGTCAGGGAGCAATACGGACAGTGTACAGCTAGCCAGTATTCTTCCTTGAACTTGAGCTTGTCATGGGTGGTCATCTGGAAAATGAAAGTTCGTTTTCTGGTTAAATGGAAGTCATTGAGCTATATCTACAAGCGTAGGCTTGCCTCCATTATGTACCAGGTGTACAACAACAACCTACCTGAGCAAATTGTAGTTTTACTCGGAACCCCTAAAGATGCCAATAATTGTAACTTAAGACACGCAAAAGACTTCTCGCAAGTGCGTTATGGCAGAAACTTTGGAAGAAATAGCGTGAGGTCCAGGGGCCCCATCGAATGGAATTTAATACCCAAAGCAATCAGGGAGTCAACGTCTTACCACCTTTTTAAAGGAAGACTTAAAAATGCCTCAAGAATATTGGACAAAATACAATTCGAGGAAGAGGCTTGTTTAATTAAATCGAAAGAGCCTGACTTTTAGCTTTTCTTAAGACTTTGTTTTTAGATTGTCTTTCGTTTTTAGGTTAGCTTCGTCTCAAAATTTTATTATCATTTGAAATTTTTAAAGATTTTAAGATTATAAATTTTGCTAGGTATTTTTACGTAGTTAAGATTTTATGACAGGTCCACACCAGTCCTCGGGTTGCCTCAGACTGACCTGCCTTATCAAAACGAATATGTATGTATGTATGTATGTGGTTGAAGATGGTATTCGTGAGGTAGAACGGGTTTTTGAAAAAAATGGGTAGGGCGACGGTGGTCAGATCCCCGGAGACAGTCACCAAACACTGAAATGAATCGAGGCTGGCTAAGCGTATCAGGGAATCAATGACGACCTGGGAAAAGAAAAAACACCAAAGGGAAGACCGCTGTGATCGTGAATTAAACGACCATGGTTGGATCTAAAGCAACCCCATCCCATGGGCATGCCCTTGTCTATCCAACTGTCGTATTTGGCAGGCCACCCCAACCACCTGACTTTTATACGTCGTCCCTTCCTCTGCAAAATCTTCTCCATTCGAAACAAGGGCTCATCGCTCATGTTCACGCGTTGCAGGTTCTGTTGGTAAAACGTGTTCTCCACCGGCGTACCATCCCATTCTTGCAGCCGATAACTGGGCACGACCCTCGGCACCACTCGACGCACCACAAACACCTCCTCCGTCCAGCCCGGCAGGTAGCTCTTTGAAACACTCGGTGCTTCTTGTTCAAACGGACGCGCGTCCCCACCCGCAGGGCAGGTGCCTTGGCGCGCCGCCGGGGCTTGGCACGCAGGCGATCCGCATACAAGCGTTCCCACACCGCCGCCTCGTTGCCCGCTGTGACTTCCTGGGGCGCCATCCCGATTCTGCGATGCATTGTACCCCTTGACCAAATCCTGTAACGCTTCCAAGTACTTGTACGACCCTTGAGCCGTTAAGTAGCGGTAAAATCGATCTTTGAACGTGCGGTTAAACCATTCGGCCACCGTCGCCTTGGTATCCCCTCTGGTGGAAAAATGAGCAATACCCCAAAGTTTCAACAACGCCTGAAAACTCCGATTGTAAAACTCTTTGCCCCCATCCGTTTGCAACCGATGGGGTGGACGTCCCTGGGCGCGTCTCAGAATGATCACAAAGGCGTTGCTGACGGCCGGTCCCGTCTTGGGCTTCGCCGGTTCCACCCACGCGTACCTGGACAGCACGTCGATCACAGCCAACAGATACCGTTGGCCCTTGTTGATGCTGGCCAATTTTTGGACTTCTATCAAATCGGCCACCAGCTGTTGATCGCGGTCAAACACCAACACGGGCAGGGTGGGAAATCGGACACGTCCCGGCCGATGTGAGGTGTAACTGCGCACCCCTTCCAAGACATCTCGCGCTCTGCGCAACGAAATCGTCCTGGCCTCGGCAAACCGACGCACTCCACCCAGACTTTCCACTCCCGTCGGGGAGTCGTATTCGGCCGCCAAGACCGCACTGGTCTTCTTTTTGACTCTCCGCTTGGACATCAGGCAAAACACACCTATCGTAACTCTCTTTATTTACATTTTTACATCACTTTTCGGGAATCAATGGTTGACAGACTCCCTTCAGAGTCCTTGGGCTCCTCCTCCTCCTCGTCCGACGAGAGCACCATATCGTCCGACGTGTCCGAGTCCTCCAATTCCTCCGGGTAGAACAGGCACTCTTTGTACCGTTTGCAAAGCGCGCAACCATCCGGCAGCCAATACAATTTGTCCTCGTGCGTGTCATACCCGTACGCATCGCGCATCAGCTCCCGACATTCCTCGCCAATTAATGGCCGAGCTCCCCTCCTACGAAGAAGAAGTGAATACCACACCCTTGTGTCCTTTTCATGGGTGTCCCTTGGAGTACCTCACCTCCAAAAACGATTGGCCCTACGTCCGATGCAGTCGCGTAAAGATTCTGCCCTACGGTCGAGCCCTACCCGACTGCGTGATCTTCACGTCTCAGGAGGAGGCTCCCATGTATTTGCAAAGCATTCGCCAGCAACGCCACCCCGACCTCCACTTCGGAGATGGCAAGACGCTGCCCAACCACCACTGTTGGTGCAATCAACGCCTGCGGCTAACCACCAGTCACTCCTAGAACAATCCGGGCCGCATGTTCCTGACCTGTGCCAAAAGGATATGTTCCTTCTTTCAGTGGTTGGACATGCCTTGGTCCTCACGCATCCTGCAAGAAATGGACAGCCGCGGCCATCAAATGAACGCTTACCTCAACCCATTCCACTACCCAGACCCACTTGGGAACATCCCAAGCCACCCAGACCCACCTGGCAGCCTCCCAGGTCACCCCCTTTGCTTTCCATGCACCGCTCCAAGGTCGATCGCATGCTACTATCCCACAAGAGGGTGCACGAGTGTTTGGCGGGCGCACCGCCCAAGAACTTTCTCGTCCTCTCAGACTGTATACGTGCTTGATCACGCCAGACCTGTACCTCTTTTTGATTGGTCCACGTGACAAATAAAAAAGAGTTCTTCCATCCAGTGTCTTGCCATTTTTCGCAGCATGCCCATCCACATCAACATCGGCGGCGCCGCAGTCACACCTTGGCAGAACATTTAGCCCCGCAACGCGGCCTGCCCTGTCGCATGATCATCGGACCCCTGCATCCCGGATACACCAGGGTATTCAACCTCTCCACCCATCGGCCATGGCCGAAGCTCTGCCGCACGTACGCGCCGTGGCCCAAGCACTGGGCAAAACCTTGGCCAACCCCTACACCGAGGATCTCCTGGCGCGCAATTATCACATCGTCAAAGAAGCCGACACCGTGTTTGCCTTCAGTCGTTTCCACCCCGCTAAGACCCTTCCGAGTTACCCCTGCACGACACCTCCGCCGTGGAAGGTTGCACTGGGTGGAGCGTGGCTCTAGCCAAACGACTGGGTAAACGTTTGTTCTTCTATGACGTCACCTTCAATCGCTGGTACAAATACTCGCCCCAATACGATTTTCTTCATTCTACTGTCATTTCACCCACCATGTCCCATCGGAGTGCCATCGTCGTCGCCAGACAGCTCCACCTGTATCCCGAGGGTGGACGAACTCAAATACCTCTTTCAAGCCTTCCAGCATGACCAATGCGACCGTCATGAACAAAGTCTGCCTTTGCATCGATTTGGAGGTTTTCGACTACCGGATCGTTTCCTGGTCAGAGAAATGGGATAGTGCGATCACCACGGACAAGCCTGAGGTTCGCATCATTACAGTCACGACTTACAATGGAAGGACGTGACCTCCGCGCAAGAACGCCAGATATGGCACGTCATCCGACAGGTGCATGGGTTACCCTTCCGCCCCGCCCTCGCCGAACTCGCCTACCCCTCGGAGGACCTACGCAAACACCTCAAAGCCCTCTACGACGAACATTCCACCAACCATTGGCAGCCAGCGCCCCGTCGTGGCTTACAAGGGCGGCCGAGTGGAACAAGACTGATTCAGGGAGATGGGTCTGCCCAAATTAGACCTAGAGGCCTTCGGTTGCCCCAAGTTCGACGACATGACACGCCTAAGCACTGCGGCCTCTTGTGGACACCACGTCAAAGCCCCCAAACGCCACTGACCCAAAGTGGAATGTTATCATTTTATTCAATGGATGCGCGCTCAATGCGGATTACCCAGAGACATGTCTTTTGTCAATCAAGACCGTGTCACTCGTTTGACTGCCAAGAATTAAAAAACACAGTATCATAGTGTTGGTCATGACTCTTGACAGATTTAAGGTGGGGGTAAAAAACCCCGGGGTGTCTTCTTCACCGCACGTTGATCTTGTGAGTCGGGTCCAGAGGCTGCCGGCAATGGGGGCACGCCCAGTATTGATGAGGCACTTGTTGTTGGTATTGCCTCCTACACCACAGATACAGGCACTGCTTTCGCACGTAAAATCCACAGCAACGCCTCACCATTGTCGTCTTTTCGATGTGAACCGCCTCGCTCCCGACCACCCGTTTTTCTCACTGTACAAAATGTCCATACAAATCACACAGGAGTCCCGCGCAAAAGTCAATGGACTTGCTCCGACGCAACGACATGATGAACAATGAACCCACGTGCCCGCGACTCCCTTTCACAAACCACGCATCCACCAATCACCATTCAGGGTGACGTCATCCACCGCGGCGATGGGGGTCCCCCTCCCTCTCTCACCGGTCACATAACACCCCTCCCACCTTCTCCCATTGGTCCCTTAGCATCTCATATAACAATCCGCCCTCACTCCCACGGCTCACATTCATCATGGCGCGACGTCGCAATGAATCAGTGATCATGTGCTTTCAGACAAAGTGGGTACCGACCCGTGCGTCATTTGCATGCCCCTGTACCATGACGACACGAATGAGTTGCCCCACCGAGCCCTCTGCTGCAACGTCAGCCAGCAACTGCCTTGTATTTAGCAGTGGCTGCAGTCCCTCAACGACCGTCGCATGCCATGGTAAGAGTGGGCCTGCCCCCATGGCCGACAGTCGGGTTACTTGTTAAACCACACCAACGACCCGTGTCACATATGCCAGTCCCATGACCTCGACGGCCACTTCGTCTGCACCGAACGTTTGCCGTACTGTTCCGTGGCCCTGTACCACACTTGTTTGTACAGACACGTGGTACGCTTCATCCGGGTCATACCAGATCAGGTTCCACACTCGACTGCACACCCACCTCACCCTAACCAATTTGGCCCGCACTTAGCCGAGAACAGACCATCCACCTCCACGCCGCAGCCAACGCCTAGCATCACAGGCCTAAGACTTGCAACAGCATCTGGTAATCTCTCTCCCGGGTCAACCAGGCAGAGCCGAACAGCGCTTCGGGCAAACCCGAGGACGAGGCCGCGGCATCCTCCACGCCTACCACCACGGAGTGCCACGCCAACCAAGTGAATGAAAATCAAATGTAAAAAAACTTATACATGTGTCATTAAACAGGTTGCAAACTGATTTCACGTGTTTGCTCATTGCCGTAGACCCTGTGTCCCAATGGATAAGGCATCTGACTACGGATCAGGGGGTTGCAATTTGGAATCCTGCCGAGGTCTCTCTTTCTCTTTTTTTCAACAATATCATTAAATTCATTCCATCCAAACAGTGTGTGTTCCTTGTAGTCCACTCCAACAACCTTTTCCCGCCCCGGTCACGTGATTAAGAACCCCTTTAAATGCAACGCATGCTCTTCTCTGATTGGTCCATTCCGAGTTTGACGAGTTGATTGACAGCTCGTTCTGGCTTCTGATTGGTTGAAATTTTTGACAGGTTTTGGGTCTATAGTAGCCCATCTACTACTTTCCTCGCATTCACAATCTCAACGAATCAGTTAACCTATGGTGAAATGAGGTTAAAAACTATGTTTAATCAACCATGGTATTAACATCCACTACGTATAGAGAAATCGTTTCCTATCATACCTTGGCTTTGGCGAGAGGAATGATAGACTCAGTGAGGCATTTCAGCTGGGATGCACTTAGGAGAAAACATAGATGCGGTTAAGAAGTAGATTTCTCTAATTGCGCTGGATTTTTCAGTCCGTCATGAGGTTCTGCCATTTCGTTTTTCCTTTAAAATCAGTCTGTCTATATAAATGACTCCATAACTAAACTGAAATGAAATACCAAATGAACCGTACGCCGCAATGATTATTCTAATTGCTCCCGACCATATGTGGTCGCTGGAATCATTCCCGTTTTTAATTCTAAAGTATAACTTAAGGTGGTCAAATAAGGTCAAAAATCATATTTCAGTAACCACAGGCTTTAAAACTACATGGCGATAGACATGTTTACAGTAAAGAGAGGTTAAGGGAAACATAAAAGCGTTGAAAGGTTTGATGTGCTTAGAAACGTAGAACTGATGTAGATCAGTAGACGGAATATACGAATCTCTATTTCCTCCTGAGATTAAATGGGCGCCCAACCTTCCCTTGGCAGCCAACGTTATGCCGTTTTCATCACAAGCTTAGTTTGGGATTACAACAAAGTTTGGAAGATCCCACTCTCTATAAGACGTTTTAAAGTTGCAATGACACCCTGTTCCTTATTGAAATAAAAAGAAACCAAGAAAGTTTTCCTTTCAAGCAGTCCTCACTATTGATCACTGAAAAGTTTCCAGTGAGAACGAATTGACTTATGATGGTAAAATAAAGAGGTAAACTAAGGCTGGTTTTTCAGTTAACCACGACCTTAGCTTCCTCTAGCTAAGGAAGAGAAACTTGTAGCCGTGTTTCAAAGGAAACAACAGCTGGCGGGGAATGGACTCCTGTAGCTGGCCATCTATCATGCATAAGCTAGAATTATTTAGGATTTTAGCTGGAATGAACTGAAGAGAAAATTGCTATGCACGGAAAATAAATATCTCTTCAGCGGCAGATCTGGATTTCTAAATATTCAAGAGTTTTTCTTATTCGACTCCTTTTCGAAACTATGTTTCCACTTGAAACCTTCCAGACCACTGAAGTGCCAATAATGCACGATTGATTGATGTGGTTGCTATAACCGTGGTCAAGTATGTATAAGTCGATGTGGTTCCTCAGGGTCTGAAATTGTCTTCTACTAACCACGGGCTGTAAAGCACGTTGTGAATCAGCTAGGAAAAAACTAAATAGTGGTGCTGATAGAAACATTCGGGCATGTATCTTGTCCAAAATCAGATCAACGCGGAAGCTTTACTTTTGCTTGTTTGGTGGAATTTCAGTCATCGCAAACTGTTATAACAGTACACTTTTGAAAATTCCTCTCTAGTGAAGACTTTTAATTATGTGAAGACAAAGTGACACGTAATCTGGATCGAATTTTACACAGACGGGAGCTAACACTTTGAATGCGATCGCATGGGAGCTTTTAAAAGAAAACGCCTTGTGCAATTTGTGATGTTACCAAATTGCCTTTTAGACCCAATTGGTCAGTATTAGCGAGACGTCCATATTTCTCTCTAGATTCAACAGCTGAAGTTTACATTGCCAATTTGAAGGAGTTTCTTAAATTGCTTCCTTATACCTGTTGTCGGTATTTTACCATGTTCCTCCCATTCATAATCACTACGAATTAACTTAATGTTGAAATGAGGTCAAAAAATGCGTAATCAACCGTGGCGCCAACATCCACCACGCCATTGCGAATGACAAGACTCAATGAAATAGAACTGGAATGGACTGGACATAAAACTTTGATGCCGTTAAAACGTGTCCCTATTTGTTCAGAATTTAATCGTTACAAGGTTCATTTTCGTTTTTCCTTAAAAAACACTTTGCCTAAATGATCCAGAACTCAGTAAGAAAATGACATACCAACTGAATCGTACGCCGCATCGACGGATGTGATTGCTTCCGACAATGGTCGCTGGAATTATTCCAGTCTTCAATTCTAAATTATAACTTAAGGTGGTCAAATGAGGTCAAAAATAATATTTCATAACCATAGGCTATTAATAGTTTTTATTTTCGTATTTCTTTATTGACCTTGTATTGTACATATATATTGTGGAGAGAATCAATTAAAAAAACCCACATGGCAATCATGTTTGTGACGTTAATGGAATCATAAAACGTTGGTTAGATCAGTCAGCAGGAGATACGGTTATCCATCTCCTTCCGCGATTAAATGTGAGCGGAGACGCTGTTAAGAGGGTAGTCCGGTCAAATGCCTTATCCTTCTTATATTTCAGTGCACTTTTACTTGAAAATCTTGCCCCAGATTTCATTCAATCGTGAAATGGCTCATCTATCTTGGCGTACCTCTACAGCAAATGTTTGTGAGTGTTGTTCTTACGAGTTTTTTTTTTTTTTTTATTGCTTTAAAGGAAGAAAGGTTTGGGGGACGGGGTAATGTGGATAACTAAGGACAACTGGAAAATATCATTTGGATTTGTGGGTGGTTGAAAATTAATAGTAAAAGTGAATAAGTAGACCATCGCCAGAAAGTCCGCCACCAAAACAAAGTGCCCCGGATTGCTAATTCAGACTGCCCCCCTTAAATGGCATTAGAAGACTTTTTGAAAACTGCTTCTAGTGAGTATAAATCCTTTTCAACACCATAAAACACACATTATCCTTTTGAATCATTTTAATCTTGTATTTTCCAGGCTTGTGTTAATTCTTGTGTTTTCTCCAGTCCTTTCTCCTGATGATTCCTCCTGCAACAAAAATACGTTTTAGACTTTTGCAGTTGTTTTTAGCAGCGGATATGTGCAGAACACAAACAGAAATAATCAATGTATGGTTTGTCTAGAATTAACCAAAGAAACGTGAAGAAAAATAGAGAAAAATTCCCGGAAGTTTGTATCTCTTTTAAGCTCCCCCTTGGGCCAGATTTTTTAATGAGGACTCCCCCCCCAGGTGGAAACAGTGGGATTTGTTGGTCAGTAGTATATAATAATAATAGTAATAATAATAATAATAATAATAATAATAATAATAATAATAATAATAATAATAATAATAATAATAATAATAATAATTTAGAACTTATATAGCGCATTTTCCATGTGTATATGATCAAATGCGCTTTACAAGCAGAAATGATGGTTTTTGTGGAGAGGGGAAAACCGGAGTACCCGGAGAAAAACCTCTCGGAGCAGAGAAGAGAACCAACAACAAACTCAACCCACATGTGATGTCGAGTCCAGGAATCGAACCCGGGCCACATTGGTGGAAGGCGAGTGCTCTCACCACTGCGCCATCCCTGCTCCTAGTAAAACATACTGCATTTTAAATTTACATATTATGTCAAATATAATTATTTTATACTTACATTTTGAAGAAGGTACACCTTATAGTCCCCTAAGAGGGGGGACCGACTTGCTAAAGGAACAGCTTGGTGTTGGGGCCAATGGCCCACACCTCTTTAGCAGGGCCAAGGTATGGACCCATTGTCCCGTGCTGTTTGTGGCTTGCCATAGTTGTTCCAAATTGGTTGTAAACGACTGTCTGTTCTGAAACGGAAAATGAATGTTACATTATTCATTGCATTTCTGACCACTCCCCAGTCCCGGGGAAACACTATGAGAAATTTGAAATCCAAACTAGCAATTGCTGGCCAACGAACTGGATTCCCCACCTGAAAAGGAATTGTATAATATTATTCTCTGAAATGGCCCATTGCATGTTCACTGCTGGGCTTGGGCAGGGGAGAGGGGAATGGGTGGCCAAGGGCTGACAGCTCACAGAACAGAAATGGGGACAATGGAGCTCTCACTGATGAAAGCTGAAATTCCTGTAAAAAAACTAAAATAACAAAAAGAAAAAGCCTTGGCCCAGGTGATCTGAGTAGGTCAAAAAGCAAACAAAGATCAAAACCCTTTTTGAAAGACAAAAGCATAACAAACAAAATTCCTCAGACAAGTTTTTCTCGTTTTTCTCATATTGTTTTGTGTTATTTATCACTTTTCTATCTATCTCTTTTGGATGCGAAAGCATTTTGATGTAGATGCAGATGTAGACAAGCACCTGTATAAAGTGCTACTGAACAGCTTGAAAAGCTTTATTGTACATCTATCCATTCTTGCACCATTATTTAGAATTTGGGTTGTTTTGGCCTAAAAAATTGAACACAAAAATTAACTGTGTCTATATCAGATATAAAGCCACTCATTAAACATTGATTTCTTTTGTATTCCATTCATGAATTATTAATGAATTTTTGAAGTAAAGTACTTTTCAGAACAACTGCATCTGGAGGAAAGACCTCTCCCAGTCCTCAGCTTTTGGAATGTGAAAGCGAGCAGACATTCTCACACCTGAACAAACTTAGTTTGGGAGAAACTTCTCCTCAACTCCTATGGGAAATGGTTTTTCTCATTCGAGAATAGGTGTGTGCAGCATAAATGATTTGCTGACATTTAAAGAACAATTTGTTCATTTCACAAGTACTTACATGACAACTGCACATACTAAATACCTGATTATAATTTCTTACATAACTAGCTGCATTGATGGATATCCAGGATTAGACATCTACAGTAAATTGTATTCACCTGAATCACTAGCCACTGGGCTAATGACCTTTAGAAAACTACTAGCCCACAGCACAACTAAGGAGTCCAAGCTCCTTCCCAGGATCTTGGTCACTGTAAGGGTGACCATGCTTACCAAGACCATGTGTAGATTAACCCATTGGCACCCATGCCGGCCAAAACCGGCCGTAAAAAACTCCCATGCTTCAGAACATTGCAACTCTCTCAATCACACGAATATTGCCTTAACTGTTAGTTGTGAGCACGAAATGGAATGCCCTTTAAATTTGCATATCCAATAAATGCAAGAAACGCAGCGATTTTTACCAAATATGGCCTTTTGAGTTTGGACAAGAACGAAACTGGCCGTTTTTAACGTCAAAGAGAAACAACAAAAATGCCCCTTTTTGCCTTCATGTTTTTTAGGGAAATCATCGTCGAAAAACCAAAATTCAACCATCATAACGAAATTCAGTCCTTTTTCTAGCTTAGAAATGACTTTTTTTGTTCACATTCTTCTCCCGAGCGTAGATACAGCCTTTTGTTCCAGTGCATTCGGGCCTTCCCGACATTTTCCACATCTTGAGCGCATTGCATGCTGGGAACTAACGAGAATTTTTGACAGCGCCCGTTCCTTCCCCCAATTCTTTCACATAGCCACTCCGACCTACCGCCAAAATTTCCTGCTCGTGGTCATCTTCAGTACACAGAAATTCCAAAAATATGAGGCGGTAGGTTGAGAAATTCATCAATAGTCGAGTCCAAAGGTACTAAGTGTTCGACCGGCCAAATTCCCAGTTCGTCGAGTAACAAGCCAAATTCAACAACAAAGTACATCACCTTCCTCGATTCTTTGAGAAAGTGGACTCTTAGCTACCGTCACGCTTAATGATGCTCATCAGGCAGCCGCTAAAGATGAAAAATGGCTGTAAATTTAGCAGAAATCGCAAGCAAACCGAACTTGGGCCATTGTTGTCGCTTCACGGATAAAAAATGGCTACGTCAAAATGACATTTCAGAAACCTTGAGCCTCCAGTGCCTTAGGACAGCACCACTTTTCCCTGGAAGTTCAAATAAAGAGTCACGAATTGCTATTCATTGTTTATAGGTGGAAAATCACTCCAAAAATGTAAAAACCTGCGGTAGTCAATGGGTTAAAAGAGGGTTTCAGTTGATCCACAGTTTTCTGGTTAAGACCACATGGAATGGTAGTTTTTAAATACATCCTTTGTCATTCTCATTACAACTATATGTGATTTGTCATCTTAAGTCTACTAGCCCAAGGAATACTAAATGTGTCATTTTTACTAACCTCTGGCTACAGGGCTAGTGGAGATGTCAAACCCTGGACGTCGGTTTTGGGTTTTCAAAACCACAGTAAACCCATACGGATTGTTGTTGAAAATAGCAAAACCGGAAGCTGAAATTAATATTTGCTTTGCTTCAATTCCCTAAACTCATAAATTCTGTGCATAATTTGTTCAAAACGTGTTCCATCTCAATTAAGTCTTAGATCTGTAGATAATAGCAATCAAGCAGCCATGAAATACAACTTGTTACAAATTTTCTCATCTTTATCATTCTGTGGGTTGAGATTCTGGGATCATAATCATTTTTTGTCCCAAATCCCACAACAACGTAATCAGCAGAAAAGTATTGTGACATAATTAAAAAACTGGTGCTTTATCCTGGTGCAAATTTACCCTGCTAGCAGCACACTGGTGTAAATTGCAACTGCCAAGCAATAGTCTTGCATCACTTAAGCCAATAGTTATTAGTCTTACAGAACCTAACACTGAAAATGTGACAAGGATACCTCACAAATTAATGTAATCTGGTAAGCTGACGGAAGCCACTCTAAGGGCACTTAGAGTGCCTAGGTGATGGTAACCTGTGATCAGGTGAAGTTTTTTGTTTGCGGCAGGAGGAAGGAAAAAACTACATCTGATACAATTTCTTGTCAATTTGTATGCCACCCTCTAAATTAATGGTTCTGTCAACACGAATGACAGATGCCATGAGACAAGCATGAGCTGTCAACAGCGATGTTATTTTGTGTCATATGATAAATGTCAGCCAATCAGATTTTACCAGAAGTCCATGCAATTTTTGGCGTCAAGGAAAGGAACTTTTAATAATGCTCAACCGTTGATACAGTTCCTCTGTTTAAAACATCAAGAAATAAAGAATTTAATGAAAAAATTGGCTGGTGGAATGGTAGAATCCTTTATTTTATTGCAAAGTGATCAAAAGTGTTGAATAAACTTTGATTCTGCAGCAGCACTTCTTGCAAACAGCATGCCTGTAAAATAAATGATTCGTGAATACAGTTCTTCCACGATCTGATTTCTCGATTTCTCTGTGGACCTCGACTGACTAGTAAACTACCCAGTCGCAGCTCAGTACAATCTGTCTTCTTTTTAGATTCCCGAATTGTTGGTTCCAACTCACCACAGCTACAGAGTGTTAGAATCAGTCAGAACAATGCATTTTTTTATCACTTTCGGGACAATTAGTAAATGACACTCTGATCTTGCCAAATCCCATGGGAAGTACGGCTAAAATGTCTTCTTTTAGTCAAACAATCCTTGAGATGCATTCCATTAGCTCTTCCTTCAAGGATTTGTGAATAAATTCTTGAAGAGAGTAAGTTACAGCTGCCACAAATTCACCCTGTGCCCCATGAGCCGACATAGATTATAACAGCTTACTTGTGTTGAGTTTGCAGTGAAGTCACATATGTAAATCAAGTAGCCAATCGGAACAGGGCTCAAAAGATTGTTTTGCTCTTCAACCAATCAGAAAAAAGTCCAGATTCTGGATGAGAAACAGACAAATTGACAAGAAATTGTATCAGGTGTAGTTTTTTTCCGTCCTCCCGCCACGAAAAAAAAAAAGTTCGCCTGGTCACAGGTTAAGGTGATGGATCAACTGTGATGCACCCGTCATCTGCTTTGAGGATGAAAATAAAGCCATTGCGGATTGACCAGATTTGAAATTATTTAGGCCATTAAAACGTTAAATAGCTTATGCAAACTGGCAACGCGGCAGCCCTTTCTACGATCATGGCAATTTTAAGTCCACTTTACACTACAGAAAAAATGGGTCCGGACCCAAAAAAAGTTGGTACATTTACACAGCACTTTCAAAAAGCAAAAGGGGTCCGGACTCATATTTTTCGCTTTTGGGACCATAGGCCCCAAAACCAGAATCTGGATCCATTGCATGCAAACATGGAACAGAAGGTTTACACGGCAAAAATATCTGGTCCATACCAACTTTTTTGGGGTCCGGACCCATTTTTTACAGTAGTGTAAATGGGGCTTTAGGGCTCCTTTACATGGAGGGAGGAAGATCCTAGAAGGCGGATCATCCTAGCGCCATACTGTATGTTTTCTGTATTCAGTTTACATGCAAAGGGCCGTACTTGGCCCTAACGCTAGGATCTTCTTAGTCTTAGGATCATCCTAGCTGAGAGGTAGGAAGTTCCTAGCACCAGGAAGATCCTAGCACCATGTAAACTGCTTTCGCTAGGAAGATCCTAGCACGAGGGACAAAAACAACAAACTAAACAAACATGGCGGCGCCCGGGCGATCAGCGTCTAAAGGAAGACAATTTCGTCGAAATTTCCGACCAAAATTTCTGCATGTAAACCAAACGAAAAGTTGGTTCGCCGTCTAGGATCTTCCTAGTGCTAGGATCTTCCTACCTCCATGTAAACAGCCCCTTAGTATGACGGCTTTTTCTCACAAATGAGCGTAAACCATCAGTAGTGACTGAGCTGTGAGCTAAGTACTTACGGTGCGATATTCATCTATCGAAGTACACATGTAAGCTTAATTTACTGTAATTCCTGTAACATGACAGAAATCCTACCGGATCTTCATCAACAGTGCTTTGTAACTACTCAGTAAGTTGCTGTTGGTCTTCTTCTTCTCTTCCTCTCCTTCTTTTTCACTCACCACAGTTGCCAAAATACTTTTTAGCGATGAGCATCGCAGTAAATACGTTGTGTAAGAGTCACGCGGATTCGTGGTTAAAACACAGGTATTTTGAGCCCTGTTTATTCTTTTAACCATGGTTAAGTACCACTTTTTGAGCAGTTTTATACAGTACCGTTTAAAGGTAAGTTGACAGTCTCGACTCGATCCTCGCGAGAATCGAGTATCGAGGATCGAGTCGAGAATCGAGACTCGATTCACTCGAAACTCAACTCGATCCTCGTTACTCGATTCTCGCAGGAAGAATTTTATTGTTATTCATCGAGTACGCGATTCATCGAGTACGCGATTCGACCTTACGAGTTCTTGAGGAAAGAACACAGTTGTTCTGTATGCAGTTTCCGTTCGAACAACGCAACGAATTCAAGCTAAAGGACAGCGCGGTCAAGAGGACGCCGTGTACTTCTCAAGGAAATATCGTATACTGCATAAAACAAAAAACAAAAACAAAAAACAAGGTCAAAAGACATTCAGTTTCTTTCGAGGTTACAGCGTTGTGCTTTTCTGCAAAAAAGTTCCGATGCTAAATTTACGTTCATATGGCCGCTCGTACATAAGCGCAACGAATCATGATCGCTGTGGTTCGTTGCGAACACTGTCATCAAAGGCGATCAAAATTTCGAGAAAGCGGCTTATTTTTCGACGAAAATGCACAGTGTACAAGTAGGCGAATAGTGTAGTCGCTAGCCAGCAGCCGCTTGGCAAGCGTAAGGTATTCAAGGCTGGCGCGATTGATCGAACAAGATTCGACAAAACCGCTCATCAACCACGAGGACGGAAACGCCAACTTTGAAAATCGCTCCTCGCCTTTGAAATAAATAAATTGATAAACGTTCGATGAAACAGTAGTAAAACTTCAAGGAAACATCCGAAGTGAAATACGTGTATAATTTCGATAGAAACGTCGCCGAGATGATCTTCACTCTTCGGCCAAAAATAGCGCAAAGTAAACATTGAATTAAAAATAGACTTGACAGATAACGCGCGTGAGAACTGAAAATTTGCATATCATAACGAATTACACACATTTGTGTTTCCAGTTTGGAGGAGTTACATTGTAAAATTAAATCCTAAGAACGGTCGAAGAAATCCCTGTTTCATCGAAATAAAGTTACGAACGAGCACCATTCGTGAACATGTGTATTGACACCTTCGCGTGTCGAATTTCATCTTAAAATTATGCAAGCACACCAGTCGTCGAGCCCGCTCCTTCTGGAAGAAAACAGCATCAACTGGTGGAAAACGCCTCCAGAATCGCCGGATCTCAATCCGATCGAGCCTCTCTGGCACGAACTGAAACATTTCCTGCGTAATATTGTTAAGCCAAGAATCAAAGAAGAGTTAATCGACGGAATTTCCAGGTTCTGGGACGAGAAAGTTGATGCCACTAAATGCTGCCGATACATTGGACACTTACAGACCGTACTTCTGCTGGTTGCGGCGCGCCAAGGAAGAGCCTCAGGGCATTAAGAAGAACCTGTCAACGGCTCTTTTAAGAGCCCTAACCCTGCATTGCACTTCGCAGGGAAAAATTCCTGTAGGTCGAGCGCAAGCGTTCGACATTGTACTCTACAGGTAGTGCAACAAACGGCTCCTTTAGGAGCCACCACATTTAATAAAAGCAATGACCAACAACATCTCATGAACCCTATAATTATTAGCGAACTGTATGAGCAAATCCTTTTTTGTAGTTTTAGTTCCCCTGCCAAGTTTTAGTTCCCCCGCTTTTTGTACAGCGCGAATCCGAAAACCATTATCACGTCAATAAATCATTGCATATCTATTTCCTGTTTGGGCTCCCATTCGTTGGCAGGCCAAATATTTTATTCCTATTAAAATTCACTCCAAAGAACGGCTGAAGAAAGCCCTGTTTCAACGCAATAAACTTACGAACAAGCGCCATTTTAAAAGAAGTCAATGGGTACCATAGTAGGAAACCGAGCACATGTTTGGCATCTACGCATATCGAATTCATCTTAAAATCCATGTATGTGACAAAAACATGTAAGGCTTTGATAAACTTTAGTGGTCAGTCGAACATTTGATGCTTATCGCGAGATATTGTAGTGATGTGCTTAGTCCTTGGCCATGCAAATCGTTCTCAAGTTTGTGCTTCTTAAAGACCTTAAGATTTCTGCGAATTGCGGCCCATTTGCCAGTTGTACTAAGAGGTTCACATTCTGTGATGCATCGATCGAGCAACATCACGTACAGAATGACTACACTTGAATCGTTTGCGTTCCTTCAAGTAGCTGAAGAATAAGTTGCTTTCTCAAAGACCTTAGGAAAGCGTCAGTTTCTGCGAATCGCGGCCCATTTGTCAGTTGTACTAAGAGGTTCGCATTCTGTGGCGCATCGATTGAGCAACATCACGTACTGAACGACTACTCTTCCATCGTTTGCGTTCCTTCAAGTAGCTGAAGGAATAATGATAAGGTGCTTTTCAAGATGTGATCCCCGATTTGCTCGAAAGGTCTATCGAGTGATCAGTCAAGCGACAAGCTCATTATCTCTGATCTTGCGAGACGCGATCCTCGACTCGATTCTCGATGGTTGGGCCTCGATCCTCGATGCTCGAAACTCGCAGGGATCGAGTATCGAGGATCGAGTCGAGAATCGAGACTCGAAAGAGACTGTCAACTTACCTTTAAACGGTACTGTACCTCAATAGTAAGGAAAACATTAAGTGTCTATATGCTCATGAGAGTGATGATGTTTGTAAAAATCTGTTTTCATCTTAACATAATACATGCCATTTTCCATTCCTTTCCCCCCAAAACACTGGAGTAGTTTCTATTCCAGTCTTACTCTATAACCAAGGTAATCACCTATTTCAAAAGCATAATCTGAACTCACATCAACGTCAAAACGGCATCTGTATGCAAGAGAATGTCAGAGTATTGGGAAACTGATTTTGATTTGATAAATTGGTTTGTGATTTCGGCCTCCGTACTTTTCCACACAAAAGCAGCCTTCAAGCCCAATGACCTTAACCACTTAACCTGGTCTTTCATGATTGCCATAATATAAGCGGATGGAGAGACAACCACGACTACAGGTAAATTATTTTAAACTGGATTGTCTCAGACCATTTCAAGGTCTCTCGAAACTGAGCTGAGATCATCTGAGACGCGACTTCGAGTAGATTGTAAGCAGTGGAAGGTTCGATTTCGTGAGCAAAACAAAATTCAACGGCTGCGTTTAATTCGCGCGATCGGTAAACTTGCCTGGCCTGTGCAACAGAAATTCCATCGCCCCGAAAAGTTTCAGGAGCGGCCCACTGCCTGTGAGTACACCAGAGAAAAACAAAAGCTCATACCAAACAACAACAATTGTGGCCGAGTTGTCAACAATCTGCAACAACTCTTCGCGTGAAGTTTACGATACCTGCGATCGGTCTTCATCTTGATTTTTCTAGTTCCTTACAAGTGATTTTTGCTTGAGTAGAAGTTGAATTTGTCGATATCTGGATTTTGTGGGCCCCTTTCCATCATAACTTTTCTCGAAGTGTCGATACAGCGATCGAAACTATGGCTGACAACAGATTGGACGTTTGACCCTCGTTATAAGAAGTCACGAAAGGAGTGCGATATATAAGCTGATCGCCGATTGGGCAGAAAGAAATTCTTTGCCAGAAAATTTCCGCCCAATCAGGAAACTGGATTTGAATAGCTTCTGGAACTAGTCCGATAAAGAAATGTTCCCAGGGGCTCTCCCGACTGTCTTGTAAACTTTCGCTCGTCCCGAATCTTTGTCCCGTCCCGACTATCTGCCCCTGGGTCTCCGAGGATGGGTAAATCATTAATGTAGACAATGAACAACTGGGGCCTAAAATGGACCCCTGAGGCACTCCAGAAGTAATTTCAAGCTCTTCGGATGTTTGAGAATCGATACACACAAGCTGCTTTCTTTCCAAAAATAATTCTCAAACCACGGAAGGCTTTTATCGCAAACACCGTAGTACTTCAAATACGGAGCCAGTCACCAGGCCCTTATCAATGTTCATAAGAATTTCATCAGCGAAGTAGGTGACAGCCGTCTCGGTTGAGTGCTTTCTTCTAAAACCGGATTGTGACTTACATAGTAAGCCATCTTCGTCAAAATAACTTGCGAACTACGTGTGAATTAGCCTTTCAAGGACTTAAGATACTACAGGCAGTACCGATATGGGGCGATAATTTTGGGGGTCATCCTTTGCACCTGACTTGTATAACGGGGTTACCTTCGCTTTTTTTTCCATTCCGCGGAGATCACATTTTGTTGGATAGTGAGATTAAAGATGACAGATAACGGTGAAGCCAGGGCATCGACTCCGTCTTTAAGTAAACGAGATGGAATACCGTCAATACCAGTAGCCTTCCTTGGTTTCAGTTCTTTAAGCGTCTTTCGAACCTCCGATACGGTGACAGCTCGGAGTTTAAAATGGTTTGAGTGTTCCAGCTGGGGTAACCATTTAGAAAAGGATTGCCCATTAGATCTATGAGTTGACCTTAAGTTCTCCGCGCAAGAGACAAAAAAGCGATTGAAAATGTTGCACTTTTCTTTCGCTTCATTCGCAGTGCACGTGACAGCCCCGGTACCTTTTGAGCCGCCAAGCAGTAGTTTCAAGTTTTTCCAGGTCTTTCGACGATCTTCTTTGGTCTCTCGAGACTGGTCACAAAAGTACCGCTGTTTCTCTTTTCTGAGCTTCAGAGTCACTACATTACTAAAGTTCGTCTGAAATTCCTTCAATAGGTCGACCTTCTTCTCAACTTGCATTATGGAAATATCATGTTCCTATGGTATGTACTAATCTACAGTTTATCGTAAAGGCTCTGGCAAACCAATTTTTTTCTATGTACAGAGCTATGAACGAGTTAACAGTTGACGAAGTGATAAGAGGTCACCAGGTGGTAAGTGGGCAGCTAAATCGTAACTGTGGCCATCACAGAACTAGATTTATATTTTGCTCTGGTTAGAACAGTCTCTTTTCATTTGTCTTATAAAATTTGTCTGGGAGATGCCATAAAGTGACTCACATTACATCGCTGAATGTTCTGCACAACCGAGTGGCACGACTGAAACCCAAGAGCTGCATTTTTCACAGAAATGGGGGGGGGGGGGGGGGGGGGGTGGCGGCCATGAAACCTTCCTAGTGCACTGTTTCTAGAGTTGATAAAATGCTTGTGCAGGGTTCTCATTTTTATGCAACCTCTAGCGTTATTTGGCTGTGGGCATGTGCGCAGGCCGGTGCAGGCTAAAAATCTGGAACCTCTTTTCCTGCCCCCTTAGTTCCGCCACCCCTATCCCAACCCAAAGAGCTTTAATTTTGGTTATGACTGCATATTAAGGTCATGTTTTCATGTCACAAGTGTAGGATTATCTGTTGTCATACATTTTAAGTATCTAAGAGCCTGTTGGCATGCATATTCAAGTTAGATCAATCTAGTTACGTTGACACAAGTGTGAATGATTAGAAAAGGACCGAGTCACTTTCTAGATATGGGATCAAACTTAGAGTTTGTCTCATTTAGACCAATCTAAACTAATTAATTCAGTGTCAGCACCACTTTAAAAACTTTAACTGAAATTGTCATACTTGCGGTCAAAGTTGTCTTACTAATCTTTATCAGGAATTGAATTTACAGTACTTCACAGTAGTAATGGTAACAGCCAAGGCGTCACGGTAACATCCGCGGCTGTTTTGCCATCATTGTTGACCAGATCTTTATTAACTCCAGCATCTAACAGTGTCCTTGAAATATCCATTGACACATACGCGTCATGTTTATTCTCGGTCTGATAAGCCACAGCCAAATGTAATGGGCTGTTCCCTTCATTGTTGATGGCTTGGACATTTCCACCCGCACTGATTAGGAGCTTCATGGTCTCGATGCATGGAAATTTACACACCTGCTCGACATAAGTGCCGGGCCAATTATTTCTCACCTTGAATCTTCGTTCCCATTGACCAGTGGTTGGTGAACGCTTCTTCAAGTGTGTCCAGTAAGGAGCGAAGCCTCGATGGAAGTATTTGGTGGGGGTCTCACACCACACAGACAAGTGCAGTAAGGTGTTTCCATTTCGAGTGCATGGATTCAAAGAAAGGAACTTTTGGATTAGACCAAAAACACCAGAACTTTCTTCCTTCCTTATATCTTGAACTTTTGTAAATATTGTCACGAGATACAGTGAGTAATGGACCAGAGTTTCAAGTTCCTCATGGAAAGATATGGTTCCACTGCCACCTTTCAATCTGTTGGAGTGTGCTTGATTTGTCAGTTTCTCATACTCACTAATGACTGTTTCAAACACCTCTTCTACATACTTTCGCCTTGGTGGACACTTTTTCTCAATCATTTCACAACAGAGCTCGCAAAACCAACTTAGATCTTCCAAGAGTCTCTCACTGTTGCGGTGTTGGCTTATCTTCATGGCGTGTAACCACAAACCAATACAAAGGTCGTAGTTACCAGAGTCCGCAAAAACTGCGCCGCGGTATCTTAGTGGATCGTGGAGTTCGATATTGTGAGTTCCAAGAATTCTCTCCCTAATCATGAGGCCCTCCATGTGGATGGCATGATCATTGTCTTCAATGAGCGCGAGTTCCTCAAGAGTTTGACTCTCCTTTCTATTCTCATAAGCCTCTATTGGTTCCATGTGTTGCTTAGGGAGGGGGCTTGACAGATCTTGAAACCTTTCTTCCATGCCACGTTTCATGAAAAAGAACGCTTTCTTGGTGTCACAGTTAGCCTTCGAATCATTGGCAATAGTACCACCCAGAAGCTCTAGTGCCTCAATTTTCTGTTCTTTTGTGCACTGTGGTCTCTTGATAATATTCTCCACCATTTCAATTTTGCATTCACTGCTTGCATAAAGCAGCGGGGTCAGTCGTTTATTATTTGGCAACTGAGGTGCTCCAAGAGCCAGCAAATCAGAGACAATATCAAAATGGTCACCGCTAGCAGCCTCGTGAAGAGCGCTATTGCCGAGTTTGTCTTGAAGTTTAATATCAGCCCCACGATCGAGCAGGTACTTAACGACAGCATCATGGCCCTTGTTGCAGGCTATCATTAGAGGAGTGTTATCCAAGTAATTGCGTGCATTCACATCAGCCCTGTTTTCAACCAAATATCTTACAATATCAAAGTGCCCAGCGTCAGCAGCTGCTCTTAATGGCGTTGAGTATGTCGCCGTTCGGCCGTCGACTTCCGCATTCTGCTCGATCAACAGCTTCACAACATCGAGATGCCCGGCAAAAGCGGCCGCCCACAAAGGAGTACAACCTTCGATAAAATAGTTTTCAAATCTAACCGTTCTTCGATCTTCGGTATATGCTTTATGCCTGAGAAGAATTTCTACCGCATCCAGATTACCATTTTGAGCAGCGATGATCAAGGGAGAGCCGAAGTCGTCGCCCTGCAGTTCTGAGAGTAGTTCGCCGATGCTCATCCGACTGAGAGCGTCGCGCAATTCATCGTAAGCACCATCACGAGCCGCTTCGTACACACTATAACGCTTTGTGCTGTCCATTACAGTTCATGGAGAAACAGTTCACAAGAAAATTAACATTCGACACATCAGCAATGTAGTCACAAAAATAATCCGCCTTTTGTTGAGCTCGGTGTCAACTTTACTAATCTCGTACCGAGATTAGAACTTTACATGACAGAGCTGCGTGCCCGCCCACAAATGTTTATATAGGCTTGAAAAAGGATTCTGAAAGTGTCAGTCATAATGATGCCAAGACTTCGCTGGCCAATTAAAAAACAGGCGCACTTGAAATACATTAAATTTTGCGGTTCCTCAGAAACAATTGAACAAAGGAAATTGCAGTTCCGAATTTCCTCTACACTTGTCCCATACACGGGCTAGTATCAGTGTAGTCACGTCCACAGGCGGTTGAGAGACTCCAGTTCAAAGAACACTTTATTGATATATTGAATTCGTATATTGTATACACTGTAAAAGGAAATTAAAGATTAACTACACAGAAACGTTTGGAAATCATACGAACGTTAGATAAATAATAGCAGCTTGGTGACAGTAGTATAAAATATATTTTTTAAACAAAGCGCACTTTCCGACGGATCGGCAGACATCTTCAGTGTATTGCAGGGCCATATTTTGCAAGTATTAGTGAACGGGGTTGGGTCAAATTATAAGAATGATTCAAAAGAGGGAGCATAATTCAGAAGATGAAATAGCTTTTGAAACGTCTCATCAAATATGTGAATTTTTATTCGTTTATCATGAAAGCCTCCACCTGATTATCTGATTTCGTCGCACCAGGAAAAAAGAGGGGGTCGCTGACCGAATGAACGATATGGCCGCAGTATTGTGTTTGGGCTTTTGAAAGTGAGTACAAAAATATGCGACATTGCCCACTTTGGGTGAAAATCATGGCTAGTATGAAGTGAACAGGTTAAAAAAGCTCTAAAAGAAAAATTAAAACATCAAGTATATTCCATTGTGGAAATAATGCAAATGTTTTCTATTCCTAGGTAATGTTTATCTGAATAACTTTCCTTTAAACGGGGTAAGAGGAGAAATAAATGTCTTGAAATGCTGAAATGGTCGACAGTTTAAATACATCAAGAATAAAAAAATATTAGTCAGAGTTATTCCCTTGCCGAATGTAAATAGAGAATGCAGGCAGTGTCTTGCGCGTAATAAATATAACACGTAAGTCTAGAATATAAAAATTTAGATTGCTTTCAAAATGTTCCAAAAACGTCTGAGGTTGCTAAAACGTTCAGTGCAAGATAAATGAAGCCTATGAAACAAGAATTTCAACCTGAAGGCGAGAGGGTGCGCAAACAATGCGGCGAGACTGGAACCAGAAAAAACAATCAGAGATCCTGAGAATGGAGAATGCAGGCAGAGTTATTCCCTTGCCGAATGTAAGAACAGAGAATGCAGGCAGTGTCTTGCGAGTTATAAATATAATACGTAATTCTAGAAAGAATAAAAATTTAAATAGCTTTCAAAATGTTCCAAAAATGTCTGAGGTTGCTAAAACGTTCAGTGGCAAGAGAAATCAGGGCCGTACCTAGGATTTTTTGTCTACGGGGGCAAACTCCGCACACCTTCACAGGGGTCTCCCGTATACAGACAGGGTTTCTAGTTGGACGTTTGTTTTCACCCCTATACAGAAGGTTGCCTCTAAGACCTTTAAGGAAACAAACCACACTGAGGCTTTTTGTTTTAAATTGTCATGATTTATTATGGCATAAACACCTTGTTTAGTTTGAAATTGCCCCCGAGGTCTCTGCTACACAATGATGATTTATAACCATCTTTAACTCAAGCTATACTGCGAACAGCAGTTTAACACTTTCTACGGATGGTTTCAAAAATGAGTTGAAAGCCTTCGTTAGTTTGAACAGAGATTGGCTTGAAGGAACTGAGCTCAAATTGCAGCTTTCGGTATCAGAATACCAAGTCTCAAAAACGAGTCTATATTAGGCTGTTCTAGATTCTTCTCCAATTTGACTTCATGTCATATATCTCTTTTGGAGTGGGAATGAAGTCCGTTCCGCGATGAATTAACAGCATAGCAAGACCACTTAATAAATCTTTTGTCACTGATGACCAAGTCCGTAGCTTGGGACGGCGTAGGGCTGAGAGGGAGCGTTCGCAACTGACGCCTCCGACAGGCGTGGTTAGAAAGATCGACAGCACCTTGTGAATGGCGGGAAATTCTCGCGGACTGCAATCAGGCATTGCTCCCTCTTTTTCTGACTCTGGCTCCACCGCGTGTTTCATCCTCCACCTTGCCAGCTGCGTCAGAATTAGACTTCTCCGAGATATCTAGATGCTTGCTGAAGTAGTTCTTGATCTTCTCGATATGCCTGTCAGTTAACTTGGGCAAGTACAGGCATTCGTGCTGGATTGAAAATCTCGTTTCAAGTTAGATTATGAGCTCAAGATATCTACCGCGTGATAGCTGATGAGGGCGCAGCCCGAATCAGCTACCACGCATAGAAATCGAGAGCGAATAATCTAATTGTTTTAGTTTAAATCTTCTAGTCGTTCAAAACTAAACAAGTAAATTATCTAAATCTTCCTCGCAGACAAGAAGAAGAAGCGGCCGCCATTTTGTTGGCAAACGATACCAACTATTTAACAATAATTAGATTATGAGCTCGAGATTTCTATCGCGTGATAACTGATGAGGACGCAGCCCGAATCAGCTATCACGCATAGAAATCGAGAGCGAATAATCTAATTGTTTTAGTATAAATCTACTAGTCGTTCAAAACTAAACAAGTAAATTGTCTAAATTCTCCTCGCAGACACTTCGAAAACGCGAAGAAGTGGCCTGCATTTTGGTGACAATCGCTACTCACTATCTATCACAGAATAGATAGCGAGTAGCGTAGCCAATCAGAGAACGGCATTCGTGATAGAACGCTAGTAGATTTATACTAAAAAATGATAAATCCTGCAGTAGTCTGATGGCTGATCGTTGTGTGCAGCGTTTGCTCGATGGCGTTCAGAACAGTCGATGTACGAAGCTTTACCAGGGTGACGTTGATAGAGTCAGCTACCTGGCTGATTGGACTCCACACCTAATTTTGCCAGGATTCATCTCCTCTTGCTGATTTAATGCAGTCTTTGGCGAGACTGTTACGCTTTGGTATGCATCGTTAAAGGTTACAGCTCTTAGCTTGCATGTAGGGACTTTGGTTACTTGGGCTAAACAGACCAAACTGAGATACTGTCGAAGCGACTATGAATTCAGAGTCTTGGAGAAGACGTGAATAAGCTAAAGCATCACGTTTAGCATCGCCGCTGCTTGATGACGAAATTTCATCCAGAGCTAAAAGTACAGAGCCATATTTAGCAAGAAGAGCAGAGAGGGTAGTAACTTTTGTACTCCAACGAGTAGCACAGAATTTTGGTACAGTCTGTCGCTTGCTTCCCTCTTCCAATGTTTGGCAGATTCACCTTCTTCGTCTTCATCAGCACATGTAACTCGTACTGGCTTTTGCCTCAAAAGAACTTCCGAAATAATTATTTGGAATTTGCATTGAAGGAAGATTTATCAGTCAATTAGTCAGTTTTCTTGAGATTTCGGACCAATATAGCTACAAGAAATAACCCAACAAAATCAAACACTATATTAGAAAAAAACATTTAGTTTTCCTGGCGGGGGCAACTGCCCCCCCTGCCCCCCCGCTATGTACGGCCCTGAGAAATGAAGCCTAGAACTTCAACCTTAAGGCGAGAGTGTGCGGAAACAACGCGGCGAGACTGGAGCCAGAAAAAGCAATCAGAGATTGGCTAGGTCCGTTTGCTTGGCGTTTTGGATATTTCGCGCACCCGCTCGACTATTTAGATGGGGACTGCCTGCAGTCTATTCTTAACCAGCTTTTTACGGCTTCGTGTTGGGCATGTACGATGATTCACTACGTCACCACACACGGAAGCACTCTGGTCCTTGGACCAGTGCCTTCTGAAATCCTGATTCGCGTCCTCATATATAAAGCAACGCAAATCCTTGATAAAGTCACGCTAAATATCTCTCGTGAAGCCACACCGGGGTGCATGTATATAAGGTCCACATAATGTTACGATAGTCCATAGGTTGACATAAAGTTACACAACTGTATGAAGGCAGGGCAGAGTGTATTCGCATACTCTGTATGCCAGACTGATCCACGTTATGCGGTCACATAATGTCACCTCAATCCACATGTTCATAAAACGTTAGACAACTGTTTGAATTCAGGCAAGTCTGTATCAACTCATGCTAGTCCAGCATCCACTGCCATGTTGTAGAAAATTCCCTTTTGAGCAAGTAATGCTTGAGGTGCATCAAATTCTACCATGAATCCTTTATCAAGAACCATGATCCTAGAAAAACATATAACAAAAGAGTTCCAAGCCACACCTGCTAATGCTCAAGTTCCAATTTGGACACACACACGATTGACACTTACGAGTTACGAAGCCACGAACGATAATAACAGACAGCGAGCAGTGAAATTGTCCGGGCGAAACTCAGTGACTTAGTATTCGTCATAGTCAGCAGAGGAGACTGGTCTCCTCTGCTGACTATGGTATTCGTCCCCTCGTTCAGCTTGGCTTGTTCGCATGTTGGTGGTATTGTAGTTGAACAACATGAGCTGGCTTTTTATAACCTGTTCTAACGTCCCCTATTTACTTTCCTGTGCAACTCCCCCGGCTTGGTGAGTGAAAGGGTAAAGGGGTTGAGCCTCAGGCTCGGCCTGTAAAGGAAGGGAATGGAAAAGAACAATATAAACTAGTGAAAAAGTCCTTGTACCTAGAATAGTCCATGATGGTGTTGAGTCTGTGAGCAATAGTGAGCACTGTGCGGTCAGCGAACTCCCGCCGTATCGTCTGCTGAATGAGTTCATCAGTTTCCAGATCCACCGCGGCCGTGGCTTCATCGAGAACAAGAACTTTACTCCTACGGAGCAGCGCACGCGCTAAACACACCAACTGCCGCTGACCAACACTGGGAACAGTTAAAAGTATCAAACGTTACGGTGTTCCATTTAGCAAACAACAGAGGGTTACCTTTTACTAATTCTAATCAGCTGCTTTATGTCATTGTAGAAAGATTTTCTTAAGGGCAATATTGGAAGCTTTGAAACTAAATCTAAAGACTAAGAAAAAAGAAAAAGATCGAAAGAAAACGGCAAAATCCTAACCCTAAACGCTCAAGAAAGATCAAGTTAAAATGTTACATCATTAGCAAGTTTAAAACAATCACGAGACAGTAAAAAATCAGTGTTCTGTCAAGCTGAGCCACCGTATAAGAGGTGTGGTTACGAACAGTGACAGGAAACGAATCGAATTTGTAAGGATAAAAAAGAAAGACAAAACGGCTCAAAAGAGGAATTAATTGTAGCTCTGATTGCTTTTAAAAAGTCAGTAAGTCCTAGGTCCGCAAAATTTACGTGTTAAGATTGCAGCGAGCTGGTTTTACTGTATTTAGCATTACGCTAAAAAATATCCCTGCGAAAAAACAGACTACAACCGTTTCCTTGGGACATGCAGTTGAAACTAGTGTGCTACGTACTACAATAAAGCACATTCGTGTCCTCCGTAATGAGCTGCAACTAGCTTGCACACGAGGCTTAAACGGGGGAATCTTTTCATATCTAAGAGCCTCAAGAACCGCAACAGCCTCCACTTCGTGCTAGATCCAGTTCCATACTGAGAATACGAAAATTTGTTTATTCGAGTAGCATGGAGCAGAAAGAGAACAGTGGGGCCATCTCTGGAGGATAATTACCTTAAGTTTTCCCCTCCTTCACTAACAGGGTGAAGCAGTCCTTGTTCCAGGCCGGACACAAAGTTCTTTAAGTGACTTAATTCGAGGATCTTCCACAGTTCCTCATCCGAATGGCTGTCGAATGGATCCAAGTTAATACGGAGGGTTCCGGAGAACAGCACTGGGTCCTATGGTGAATTACAAGAGTTGTTTACAACGATAACAGGACAGAATTTATTGTGCATAAATCTATTAGCTCTCCATTACAAATCGTGTAATCTGATTTCGACCTAGGAGTGCCTGTTTGTTACGAACTGTGGAATATTAGTGCCATGATCAATGCCATCTATAAAGCCTGGTTTTCACTAGCGATGCAAGCACAAGCACAAGCGCAAGTATAAGTAGCTTATGCCAAGTGAAAACCAACCTCGTTTTCACACTACGCAAGCGAACGGAACATAGCGCAAGCACAAGGAAAAGCAAAAATTTTGATCCTTGCGCTTATGCTTATGCTTGGGTTAAACCCGTTTTCACGGTGAAATAAGCGCTCTTATGCTTGCGATTATACTTGTGCATGCGTCGCTAGTGAAAACCAGGCTTAACAATCCTTCCAGCTCTCTCCAGAATTTAACCTTATTTACTGTCTCACTAGTTTGTGCATGCTACACGTGCCTATGTTATTACCTGTGGAATGATAGTGAGTCTTGATCGCAGATCCTGGAGTCCAAGCTTAGCGATATCAATGCCATCTATAACAATCCTTCCTCCAGCTCTCTCCAGAATACGGAACAAAGCTAAGGTCAGCGTGGACTTGCCAGCTCCTGTGCGACCGACGATACCAATCTGAAAGTATGACATTCGGTGCGAGTCAATACAGTTACAGGTACATTGAATACACAACAGAAAAAAAACGAGTCTTATGGGCGCCTTAACCACCAAGCTGAACTTGTAGCAGTTATGAACAAACCTCAATTGTTACAGTACTAGGGGCCTTATGCGACAACAACAGTGATAGCAAAAGGAATGCCACAAATAATAGGGAGAAGGAAAAAAATTCTCTCTCTGTGTTGTACATTTTGGCAAATTTCGTTGAGGTTCTTTTGGGGGAAACGTGAGCAAAAAGATGGTGAGATTTCCATGCTCTTTCTTAACTTGAACACATATTAGGTCAATTTACTTCCTCGGTAGTGGGGCAGTTGACTGCAACAAACGAGGTGAAATAATTTGAGAATAACTACAATAACGTGGCCTTGTATTTTTATCAATAAATTACGCCGTTTTTATCGATGTTGTCTGTGAGGTTGTATCACGTCTCTATCGACAAAAAAGTGAGAAAAAAAAAAAAAAAACAAGAAAGAAGGAAAGAAGGAACTGAAAATGAAGAGAGCAGCACCTTTTCTCCAGGTTTAAGATCACAGTTGATCTGTTTGAGCACAAGTGGTAATCCCTCTCTGTATTTCAAGTCGAATTCTTCCACTTGAATATTCCCTTCGCTTGGCCAGTCATCAGGAGGTCGATTGTCCTGTATGATCCACTCAGCCTGAAAAACACAGAAAACCAACAGTTTAAAGAGCTCACACCAGGGCTTGGATATTCAAAACGTGGTTAAGCTTATAGCATACTTTGGAAAAGTCCTTGATTGACAGTGCATCGAGAGGTATTGTGGGATTGTTTTGGGGGAGGAAAGGATTGTTTCTTCCCAATACGCGTCCCCCAAACAATCCCATAATCGCTCGTGTGCGCACTCGGTCCTAGACTTTTCCCAAGAGAGCTAATAGCACTTTTAACAAGCAATACTAAAATTTCGATAAATAGCCTGCTGTCTTGGTTGACAGAAACACATCGAAGGGCCCTCCATGAACTGGCATTTAATTTAACTACACAAAAACATATATAGCACAACGCACTCAAAATAAGGGCTTTAAAACAGAATACAGTAACTCGATATCTCCGTCTGTACCAACCTCAGGAGCTGTCTGTGTGGAGGTGTAAGAAGACATATTAGGCGTTTTTGAGCCACAGACGTCAACCGGAAGTGAGGCGTTTTCTCTGTTTACTCGCCTTGGCGCTACCACATTTGTATTTCTAAGTGTCTTCACTCTTATTATAGAGACGATTTACTTGAAAATTTGCACACGACCACTGCCCATGAATGCGAAACGTCCACTTCTGGTTGCAGTCTGTCCCTCAAAAAATACCTTTGCTTCAACTTCCTATTTTCTTATGGAAACAGGTGTGGGTTGCAAATGAGCTCAGTGTTAACTGAACACACACGCACACACAAATTGTGTAAGTATGGTGCTACAGTCAGAAATAAACCCCCAGAGTTTCCTTTGAACAGTTGTCTAGTGTTTTCCCTGAATAAGGGTGATGAACCCTTCGTCGATTGCAATGAAGCCTGTAATTAGCTCATAAAACAACAGATGAATGATCTAAACGATGCTCCAAGCCTTGATAACAAAAATAGCGGTCTGGAAGAGATACCAGTCATACCCTGGATCAGTTTACAAACCTCAGTTGGAGTCTCGGAATATTCCTTCACTCTTTCCACAGCTACAATATTCGTTTCTAGTTCGCTAGTCTGTCTCACCATCCAGTTGAGTGTGGAAGTTATCTTGGTACGAAAAACAACGAAGGGACAGTTAAAAACATGCAATCGGCAACTAATCATGAATTTCAACGACTGTAAGCCTGCATCCAGTATAAAAATATGAGACAGTGCGATCCCTGAAGTTAACATTGTAAAGCAAAGCATGTTTATAATGTTATTCAAGTGATGAGGAGTGCTTGTTTCGTTGTACTTTTTTATCACAAACTATTATCTGTTTAACTGAGCCGTTGAACTGAGCCGTATCATTTACATGGTTTATCTATGTCCTTTGACCAGTACGGTTCGTACGCCATTCTGATGGAAGGCATGAAACATTTGCTTCAGGCTCACCTTTCTATATTCAGCGCCGCTTTACGTTAAAAACACACATAAGCGTTAGAATGCAAGCATCTGCATTCGTGCTATATTGATAAAGAACGAAACTGTCTCGCCAGAGAAAGGAGCTCATCTACTTAACACATGCAGCCGTTTTCAAGGGAGAGTCGTAAAACCAAAACCAAAGTAATCACTCTGACCAATCACAGCGGGCACAGACAGTGCAATGAGCCAATCAGAATTCGAAGCAATTGCATGCAGCCGGCGTCAAGCGCGGGAAAATGCCTGAGAACACATTGCGATTTGCTTTGGTTTCGCTTGTCCTCATTGGTTGTGAAAGTGGCGCGAGTTTTGCCAACCAATCACAGAGCGGAGGAAAGGAAAGCAAAACCAAAGCAAACGAGAATTACTTTGGAATTTTGTTTCAAAAAGGCTAAACTTACTTGAAGGGCATAAGTGATGGACAAGCCAACAAGACCACTCTGCAGAGAGTCGCGATTAATAACAGAAAACAAAGCAGCAAAGAATGTGATGAGGTTACCAACAAACTCTAGATGAACTGCCAGCCACCTGAAAATACAAACAAAAAGTTGACATAAGTTTGGCAGTTCGTATCATCCAATCAGAATACGCCATGCGGCAAGTACAGCAAGCAAGTAAATAAACAAACAAACAAAACTTGACTCGGGCTCGACCTTGACTCGGGCTCGACCTTGATTCGGGCTCGACCTTGACTCGGGCTCGAACTTGACTCGGGCTCAACCCTGACTCGAGCTCGAACTTGATTCTCGCTACGATTAAACTCCTATAAAGTGATACGAGGTTTGAAAAGTCTGTTGTTTTGATTGCTAGTATTAAAACCGTTTCAAATCTCTTCAAATCTCATGGCCCTCAAAGCAATAAACTATGTAATCTCTGAATTCACCTGTTGGACGACACTGAAGGGTAGTATGCTGCTTGGTTTTCATCCACAATGTAGTAGTTCTCGTGGATAAAGCGCTGCTGCTGTGAAAATGCCCGGATGGTGGACGTGCCGTTGATTGTTTCCAGGAAATTGTTGTATATGGGCGAGCGGCTGACAGATTCAATTCGCTTCAGTTGGCGCGAACTTGCCACGTACACTCGCTGTACACAAAGAGGCAAAACACAGCAAAATCATCTGAAATGTACCTTGATTTCAAATGTGACCAAGAAGGGTTTTTTCTTCCCTTTGTATTGATAAGTTTTGACGGCCTCGCAAAGCAAGCACAGTGTGTGGATGGCTTGAAATATTTCACCGTTACGTGGAGGGAAGGGAAATGAATTTTGAAAAAGGCACTAAAAGTAGAACAAAGTGGGACAATTATGAGGGTAGATATAAGCGATGTTTAGTTAGCCAGTTTTAGCACGAGTTAGACACGTGTCCCAAGGGCTTATGAACGCAATCTTGTGGGTATGAATAATAAGATTGAGAGTTAAGAGCTTCTCATTTTAATGCAACAATGCGATGCGTCATCAGTGGCCTCAAAGTGATCTTAATGTCCACGCTGATGACACAGCAGAGGGAATTTCTTTTTATACAATATTTAAACTACCGCGTTGTGAATACTATAAAACAATTGGTTCATGCGTCAGTTGTGAGTTCGTCGAGATGTGAAGCACTTGGGAAATTTGGAGAGCACTCAAGAAGCTAGAGTTGCTTACGAATCATTCGTGCTTTCCAAACTTCCCGCGTGCTTCATATCTCGTTAAAAAACTCATTTATAATTCATGAAGGAAATACAAAAATAAAATAATTTTTTATGGGTGTCTTTATGTCTCATTAAGATACGGCTAAATTTTACATTCGATTTTCTAAGACAAAAGAACCTAAAATCTAAATTTTTAGTGCAAGAATGGATAGATTGTACAGTGCAGTTTTTTAAGCCGTTCAATAAATTCGCAATTCGTGTTTTATCAAGTCCTAAAATACGAGGCGCAGCCGAGTGTTTTAAACTTGATAAAACATTCGTACTCATTTATTAAACATTACATGAACGCACGTTGACGCATGCCAATTGTTAACTGACAAGCCTTAAAATCGATATGTTATCTAAAAACATTTTATTCACAACCTAAAATTTTTTAACGATTACTAGTCTTGTTGAGGTTCCAAAATGAGACCATACCTGCACGAAAAGGTAGAATGCTCCTAACGGGACGATAACCGCCAGAAAGATAGGCGTCGCATAGCTGATGGTAAACATAGCACCAAGAACTGTAAAGAAGGTTCTCAAACACATTGTAATGGTCCTTGGAATGATGTCATCAATACCACTGATATCCTTAGAAAAGCGGTTCATAATCCTCCCTTGTGGGGTGGTCTCGAAAAATGACATGGGTGAATGCATAACATTGACTAGCATTCCTTGGTGAAGGTGTCGGGAGGACACTCTTGATCCCAGTGCCATGGCGATGGACGAAAAGAGGACAAAAAACGCTTGAGAGACGCCCAGGGCACCGTACACGCCGAGATACTTGTCGCGCTCCGCATCCGTTGTCACATTGGTAGAGCTCCACATTGCCAGCCAGATTCCCGATGCAACGGAGGCACCTTCCCCAATGAGATTGAAAAGGACAATACATGTCGAGAAGAACAATGTCAGGGACTTTGCATACTCCCAGAACACGGAAAACTTCACCTAAAAATGGGAGTGAAAACGAGGATTTAGACGTATGACCGTATTGACAGAGAGGAAGATTTTCTTCACAACCAGGGCTGGGTTGCTCGAAGCATGGTTAGCGCTAACCATTGGTTAAGATGTATTAAAACCTATAGGTCGTCATGGTATTTAACCCTGGTTAGCGCTAACCATGCTTCGAGCAACTGGGCCCAGGTAATTAAGGGACTACAGTTTGAATTTGGATTTGGCTTAAAATTTATCAAATTAGTTCCACTTTTGTTGTCCTTTGTCTCTGATTCATTACCATAATTAGGGTTGCCATTCATTGCGATAGAAAATGTTCTCTGACACTTCCCTGACTTTTGCAGTGACCACATACCAATTTCAACTGACCAACCAAGACGAAACCTTGAGGAATAAAGCCAGCAGTGAAGCCACAGACTTCTTGAAACAACGTTACCACTATTAACAAAAGAATCACCTTCCCAAATCTAATGACTAGCCAGAAGTAGAATTCCCTGAGTGTTCAGTGACTTCCAGGTAGAATTTAGAATTTCCCTGACTTGATACACAATTCCCTGACTTTCCCTGAACAACTTTTACAGAACATCGGTGTTTTGTGGGTCAGCGTTTACATGAATATTGCAATACATGCACTTTGTGCATAGAACAACAGTTGATGATGTGAATCTTTCTCTGCCAGCCAAGGTTATAAATTTTAATTCACTAATCAGGAAAAAAACTCAGACTTTTGAATATTATCACTGGCCGTGAAAGACAAGTCCTTTGCTGGCATGAAAGTAGAACAATGTTACCTTTGGCCACAGGGAACCCAGTAGTAAGACAAGAGTAAAGTTCCCTGACATTTCAAAGTCCAGATTACGCAGAATGTTTTCTAACGTGACGCACAATTCCCAGGAGATGACTGTTCCCTAAATGTCATTAAATCTGTTACCATGCAAATTTTCCTCAGCCCTGGCAAAACTGAAGGCAGAACTGATACAAAACGAGATAAAAGTTATACTTGCCCTTCCGGTTTTGGACGTTTCTTCTTCAATCATTCGATCCACCTGTTCGTCATCCGCTGTCATTAAGAGACTATTCAGATCAGCAGTGTCAACAGTTATCACTGACATACTCTCTGCTCGTTTGGCGGAAAATGGTACCTCAAGATGGCTGTCCAACCTCTCAATACTGTGTGCTGTACTCAAGTGTCCGTCTGTTTCTTCCATGTCTTCTACTATCGTGGCTGTTAAGTAAATGAAAGACATTTCGTTCAACCATTCTGTACGGAAGTAACGCAACCAGACGTTTCTGTTTCTTCAATTGTGGTACTCTTAATTTTAACGCCAATAAATGCATTGAACTTTTGTCTCCATTTAGAGCGCTGAATTCATACTGTATCTCCGTGCATGTCTTAAAAGGTATCAACAATCAAAATGGTAAAATTATTATTCCCTGTATGATAATTATAGAAATTATATATTTTTAAAAAACGGACAACCACTTTGAGTTTAAAACAAGACATGTTTCGATCGTTCAATGATCATCATCAGTTGTGAAATAGTTTACAGCTGTGATTTGAATTTATACTACCATTGACACGTTTTTACCATTGACGCGTACAATGTTTTAAAAATTAACGGGCAATACTAAATGCGCGAGACCTGGGACAATACATTTTATGAAATAGGATGTACATGGAGAGACTAAGTATAAACAACAAAATAATTACAGCTATTGCACAAAATTGTCATAGTAGGTAAAACTAAATAACAAAAGGACTAACGCAATGGGAAACTACGTCCGAAAGAAAGAGTCAGCTCGGCATGTTTAAGCTGCTTGTTTAACGTGGGATTTTCCCAGCGGATATGAGCGGCTTCTTTTAAAATTAGCTGAAATCTATTTGGTGCAGAATCCAAACTAGAAAAGCACCTCATTGAACAAAGTCTGCGGCATGTCTCAGACTGTTGTAAATGCTGAAAAATGTGCGAGTTCCTGTCTCTACTCAGATGTTCACGAATGCGTGTTGAGAGATGTCGGCTGGTTTCGCCGATGTAACAGGCATTACATCCTGCACAAGAAAATTTGTAAACAACACGCGAACGGAGATAGAAAGACACAGGATCCTTCACAATAAACATACTACCGACTATGAAAGAACAAAATACCAACTTGATTTCAATATTGGCACAGTAACGTTGAACGAGTTTCCGTAATCTTTTCTGCGCTTCCATAGAAAAGGGACCTACATAAGGTAACTTAAAATAGTAAGATGAAACAGATGGCTGAACCTGCGCGTTATCTGAAAGGCGGTTTCGAGTTCCATTAACGCATTGATTGACAACCCTCTCTATAATATTAACAGGGAAGATGTTTTTTCGTAAAATAAAAGTGAGATTCTTTATGTCATTATGAAAGCCCAGCCTAGAAATTATAGACAGACAGACAGACAGACATGTTTTTATTTGGAGTCTTATACAATAGTAGTGGTTACACACACCTTGGGTTGGGGGTCTTCCAGAGGGTAAATGGTTTGGGTTTGGTTTAGCTCAGGTTTCACTTTACCCTTGGGGATGCGGTTACACAGTAAAAGACACCCCTCAGGGTAAAATATAATTAGATATGAGCTAACTGACCTTGTGAATTGGCGGGAAAAGTGGAGATCAACATGGATGACACGAATCGAGATCTAGTAAGATTAATTTCAGTGATTCTCCTGCTTATTATTCGACAGTCTTCCATAAACATAACAGTCCAGCAGTTTTTTGCGAGAAGACACCGAAGAAGGCGCTTTCGATCACGCTACCTGCAAGGTTTGTCGGCATTGTATTTAAATTTACGAGCTCGTCGCCAATTTGCTCGCCGGCCTAGAAGAGCTTGGGTATCTCCACGACCACAGAACTGGTTTCAGGAACTTCTAAATAACAATGCACTGGATCACTGGTGGAAAGAAAACTTTAGAGTTTCGCGCGATACCTTTGAATATATATGCCAGCTCGTTGGACCGGCGCTCCAGCGGCAAAACACTAGGATGCGAGATGCCATTCCAGTTCCAAAGCGCGTCGGTGCAAGCCTCTGGCTACTAGCTACTGGAGAGTGCTACCGCTCGTGTGGACTGATGGTTGGGTTGGCAAAACCGACTGTTATAAAGTGTTGCCATGAATTTGTTCAAGAAATATGCCGACTTCAAGATGAGTTTATCAAATTTCCTTCTACTGCAGTAGAGATAGCTAAAAAAATTAAAGGCTTCGACAATAAAAGTAAATTACCTAATGTAGTTGGAGCAATAGATGGAAGCCATGTACCTATTAAGGCCCCGAAAATTAACCATGAAGACTACTTTAACCGGAAACATTTCTACAGTTTTTTAGTACAGGGAATAGTTGATGCCTCCGGCCTCTATTTATCCGTGGCCACTGGTTTTCCTGGAAGTCTACATGATGCTCGGATGCTGCGTTTAACATACATACATACATACATTCTTACTTATCCTCTCCCCGTCGGGGCTTTTCAGGGATAGTTTACAGTGCTTCTCTGGGGTGAGATCGGACGTCAGCCTGTAAAGGCGCCTCTGGCTGCCGCTATCAGTCCATATTTGATCTCACCCACCCACCCAACCCACACATGAATGTCAAAGACAGATGAAAGGTAGAGATAGACCACTACACCGGGAACTACGTCCCCTAATTACAGACCAGTATCTCTTACTGTAACTTTGTGTAAAGTGATGGAGCATGTCATCTATCGGAGCATTATGCAGCATTTGGAGCATAATAACATCTTGTATTCCAAACAACATGGTTTTAGAAAGAATCATTCATGCGAAACTCAACTCCTGCTCACTATTGAAGACCTAGCAAAGAATTTGGATGAGGGATCTGAAGTTGATCTACAGATTTTTGATTTCAGCAAGGCCTTTGACAAGGTACCCCATCAGAGATTACTCTCAAAATTGAATTATTATGGAATTCAGGGAAAAACACTTGCTTGGATTAATTCGTGGCTTACAGAGAGATTTCAGCGTGTAGTTGTGGATGGTGAAGCTTCTAGCTTTGCTAAGGTCACCTCAGGAGTACCACAGGGTACAGTTCTGGGTCCTCTTATGTTCTTACTGTTTATGAATGACATTCATGAGAATTTAGTCAGTACATTGAGACTATTTGCTGATGATGCATTATTATACAGATCAATCAACACAATGAATGACAGTGTTATCTTGCAGAATGATATTGACAAATTAGTATCTTGGAGCAAGACATGGCAAATGCAGTTTAATGTGACTAAATGTCATACAATGAAGATATCAAGGAAGAAGGAACCTGTGTTGATGGATTATTACATCGATGGCCAAAAGCTGTCTCCTGTGAAGAACCATCCTTATTTGGGAGTTATGTTATCTAACGACCTAAGATGGAATTCTCATGTGGAAAATATTGTGGTCAAAGCAAATAAGTCACTTGGTTTTGTAAGGCGCAACCTTTACCCTTGTTCTGAAAAAACAAAGCGTTCAGCTTATGTAACCATTGTGAGACCAAATTTGGAGTATGCTACTACTGTGTGGGATCCATACAGACAAGAACAGATTGATTCAATTGAAGCAGTCCAGCGGCGTGCAGCCAGATTTATCAAAAGAGACTATAACAGAACTTCTTCCGTTACAGAAATGCTACAGTCATTAGATTTAGATCTTTTAGAGGATAGACGTAAAGCCCATCGATTGAATATATTTTATTTAGCAGTTAACAATTTGATTGCATTGCCTATACCTAATTATTTTTTAACTAAACAGCGTTTTACTAGATCATTTTCTAATGATTCATTTATTCAAGCCAATTGCAATCATGATTATTATTTTTATAGTTTCTATCCAAGGACAATAAGGGACTGGAACTCTCTACCAAGTGGCATTCGTACTAGTGCCAATTTTTCATTATTTAAAGATCACTGTTTCTCAGCTATTAGAAATAATTGATTGCTGTAATTAATATATATTTTTTTTAATATTATCTATCTTATTTATTTGTATATATGTATTTTTTATCGAGAAATAATTTTATCATTTGAAATATTGTAATATATTACTGTACTTAATTTATAAGTGTTTTCTTTTTAATTATTATTTTATATATTTATTTATTTATTATTATTATTATTATTATTATTATTATTTTTATTTATATCGACTTGATGCGAAAGCGTTGTTGATTAATAAATGTAGATGTAGATACTCTTATCGAACAGTGTGTGGGTTCTTTAACGTCCCACAGATTATAAGGTAGAAGTGTTGTGAGACGGGACCTACGGTTTATCGTCCTTATCCGAGAAGACTAGAAAGTCTAACCATTTGCAGATGTTATTACAAAGGCAGCACTTTTCTCCTCAATTATTTAAAGACCCTAAGTGTTGGTCCGGCCGAGGTTTGAACCCGCGACCTCCCGCACGCTAGTCCGGTGCTCTACCACTGAGCTAACCGGTCGGCGGCGGTTAACTGACCTTTATTGGGCTGCTGAAGATGAGAATATCCTAATGGAACCTTCATTTGACTTAGGCGGAACTGTAGTGCGCCCACTTATCGTGGGAGACACTGCTTATCCAAACAAAGCCTGGCTCATCCGACCATTTAAGGATAACGGTGGGCTTACGCGCGACCAGAGGAATTTCAACCGAGAGGTATCCAAGGCGAGAATAGTATCCGAACACGCATTTGGTATGACCAAAGGAAGGTGGAGGGTATTACTTAAGCGCCTAGACGAAGACAGTGACAGAATACCTGACACTATCATCGCCTGCTGCGTGCTACATAACATTTGTGTTTTACGAGGAGATGAACTCGACATAGATGATAGTGATGATGATGATAGCGATGATGATGATGATGACGACGGCGGCCCCCCCTCCCAGGCTGCAGCTGCGGTTCTACAAGCCCTTGTTCAATACGTTGCAAATCAATAGACATATATCCCCTTGATTTTGTCCTCTTTGCGTCCTAAATTATAGAAGGTTACGAAATAATTATATTTTGCTTTGCAATTTATTTAAGCAATCATATATCTGATCCCAATGATCCAAACCAGAAAGTAAGAGCAGATTGAATAAATATGTATATATATATGTATAGTAATATAAAATCAATCAAAAATGGTGTAGAATTTTATACGGGATAATTACAGGAAATATAATAATTCTGTTTGCTAAACAACTGTAACGTCTATTATACTTAAGAAACAGCGGTTGTAACCATTTTACAGCACTGTGTCTTTCAGTGTCCAAAATACTATTCAAGATCAATTAAAAATCTTTTTGCAGTTTTGCAACAATCATGTAAACAGTTCCTTTTTTCTTTGGAATAAAAGCGCTGAGTTAAACCTATTTTTTGGAAGCAAATATGTCTCCGAGTTTTCCTAACACAGACACAACAAATTCTTGGTGTTGTCGCTGTGCTTCTGCCTGAGATTTGAGGAGAGCTTCAAAAACTCTCTCGTCATTCTCTTCGGATCTTTGGATGGCTTCTTGCTGTGACTTCATCATGTCAAGGATTGCTAGCTCCATGTCATCGCCGCTAAGCCTTTTCTTCTTCTTTTTTGGTCCTTTTTCATCCTTTTGCCCAGTTTTTCCAGTTTTCTCTGCATCCGCGCTATCCCCTTCAGCAGAGCTGGGCGGCCGTTTCTCTGGTTTCTTACTGCAATCTTGATTTCCGGTCGATAAAATATCGTCGGTATCATCAGAGCTACAATCCTGTCGGTGGGCTTTCGTTTCCTTGACAAATCTTGGATTCACTTTGTCTGATGAAGCCATAAATTCGTCGATGTCTTCATAGTGCTTGAACGTTTTCCGTTCCCTTCCCGTGCGATTGTTGTTATCACATACGCTTTTGTATTTATCCAAGAGCGCCCGCCACTTCTCCTTTAACTGCGCTAATGACTTTTCAGATTCCACGCCATTGTCAAAGCACATACTTTGAAACTGCTTCAAAATATCTTCCCATATGTTTTTTTTGGCTTGACTGCTTTTTTTAGACTTAAGTCTATCGTAGTACTCCTTAAAAGCGGCAATTAAACATCTCTCTTCAGTAAACGACCAGCTGCTGCGCTTGTTACGATCGTCGCTTCGGTTAGAGGATTCACTTGGAGTTGGACTAGCGCTGTCCCTGTCTGGTTCAAACTGAAGGTGATTGCTAGTACCGGGTACAGGGTTCTGGTAAATCGGGTAGGGATTTAACATCGCTGGATAATGCAGTGGAGGCTGATTTTGAGCCATGCTAACACCATACAGGGTATTACCGGTGTTGTTGATTCCCTGCGGCCTTATTTGATTTCGTGCCGCAAATAAATATCCGTTGTAATAGGGATCTTCATTTTGACTAGCGTTCCTATAAACAGATAAACAGAAAGATTATAATTTAATCAACTTCGTAACTGGCAGTCTGAAGGGCAAACTCATGAAAATAAATAAAGAAAGAAATACTCACAGTGATGCACGAAACCCTGCCATGTTACCTCGTGCTAGAAGTAGGCGCGAAATTAGCCAAGTGCTTCAGAGGTCACCTCAGAGCGCCTCACGCGATTTCCTGTATTAGCTGCGTTCTGCTTTATGATTGGCCAAGCCACCTCAGGGAGCAGATAAACCGTACTTTTCAGTTCAGGAACTGCCATGGGAAATTCTTTTGTTCTTTTTTATGTGTCCATGGAAATAACCCTAGGGCAGTTTCGGTCTGGGAAAAGCGGTTACACACAAAAAAGTCTTTTCCCGTGGGCAAACGCTATTTACCCATGGGTAAAAGGGCTAGTATAACCACGACTATTATATAGTACATCGACTACGAATTCCAAATACCTAAAAGTTACAAACAACAAACATTGTTACTTAATTAATTATTAATTAAGTTGTTAATTGATTAAGTCCTAGAGTATTTACTTTTTGCCGTCTTCCTGTATCCTTTTTTCAAAGCATTCGAATATATGTTTTGCTCTTAGCTTTTGTATTTTAGCATTTCCGCTAGGGGGTTTATTATATAACTTTTCAAGGAGGGAGGGGGGGGGGGGGGGGGGGGAGGGAGGAGCAAATGACACTTACTGTCCCCCAGCTTTGTTTGTTGATCTGTTGCATAGGTGCTCAGAAACTCTGCAAAAGCTCCTTGGTTTTTCACCAGTTCCTGGTAAGTTCCAACCTAAAGAAAGAAACACAATTTCATGATCTCAAAACAGCACAGATGGTTTGCTAAAAAAGGCCTATCTCCATAAATGAAGGTCTTTTCTTCAGGCAATCTGTTGAATTTAAAGTCTGTCCCACGACCAAGTCAAAAGGGGCTTGGGTTTTTTCTCGATTTGACGTCACAAAGTGATTTACATCGCATTAAGTCTTTGTAAACATGCATGCAAAGCAGTTTGTGACGTCAAATCGTGAATAGACCCAAGCCCCTTCTGACTCGGTCGTGGGGCAGATGATGGCCAGATTTTTGCAACTTTAACACCCTAGAAAAGTCAAAATAACTAATCAAGATTTGGCAAAAAAAGGCGCAATGCATTTCAAACAGGTGCAAAGATTTATTTTAGCGAAATTTTTTTAGGGGGTTTAGGTGCACTTTAAACAAACTCTTTGCAAAAGTCAGTGGAGTTCAAGTTTTCAACAGTCCAAGAAAAGGGAACCGAGGCATTGAGGAGTGTTGATAGTCAGACAACCACAAAGGCTAAAAAGTCTGATTTCATCCCTCTGTTTAATTTCCTGGCAGTTTTATTCACCTTTTACTTGTTATTTTTGAACAGTGCGAGGACAAGTGTTTATTGCTACTAACTTTTTTTTATATATTTTTTTAATATTATTATTTTTGAAGGGGTTACAGACCTTTTTCATAATGGTGCCCAACAAATTATTTTTATTTTTACGATAAGAAGCCTTTCTAACCTAGTTAAAGTCCAAAATTCAATAGAACTTTCAGAGCAGTTTTCAACTGAGTTTCGAAAGTAATTATGGTTTTACTTTGGTTTTGCATTGCTTCGCTCTGTGATTGGCCAGGAAAACTCACACCACTTTCTCAACCAATGAAGAGAAAAACAAAAACCAATCGTGATTTGCACATGCGTATTTTCCCGCGCTTTGCTTCAGCTGCTTGTAATTACTTTGTATTCTGATTGGCTCATTGCACTGCTTACTTCTGTTGTGATTGGCTGGAGTAATTGCTTTGGTTTTGGTTTTACGACACTCAATTGAAAAGTGCTCTACTTCAAAGTGAGGTTAGTAACGCTAATTAACATACATACAAAAGAATAATAAATTCGTCCACCATTTAATGAATTAGGTCTATTCCCGAAACGCCTTACTTTTAATATACAGTTTCTCAGCACTCTGACAACAACAAAATTTTCATTTAACATCATTTACCTCGACTGCTATGAAGCAAAACTATTTTTTGCAATGATGAAGTGCCAGGTTATTCCTGGAACATCTCACTGTTAAAAGCAGTGCATCGGTTTAAGTTGAGTCACTCCCCCCCCCCCCCCACCACCTAAATGACTACTGCCTTCACTAATGCCACAGTGAGTAGCACAAACCTCTGATATTCTGCCATCTTGTAAAACAATGATCTGATCAACTTGAGGAAGGAAAGAAATACCATGGGTGACGAGGACACGTGTCTGTTAAAACAAAAAGGAGAAATGAACAGGTGTGGCTATGAGAAGCAGTCATTTTCAGTGTGAAACTCTGAATGTTACATTAAAAAACCCATTATTAATTCATGAAGAAAATACAAAAGAAATTAATTTTGAATGGGTGTCTTTATATCTGATAAAGACACAGCTAAATTTTACCTCCGATTTTCTAGCCCAAAATAAACCCAAATCTAAATTTTAGTGTAAGAATGGATAGATGTACAGTAAAGCTTTTTAAGCCGTTCAATAAATTCGCAATTCTTGTTTTATCAAGTCCTAAAACACTCGGCTGCACCTTGTGTTTTGAACTTGATAAACTTGATAAAACACTCCTGCTCATTTATTAAACATTACTTAGAACATTTTACATAAAAAACATAAGGATGTTTCACTGACTGTTACCTTCTTTCGCAGCTTTCCTCTCGGTCCTATGACTTTATCAAAGATGTGTTTTCCCACATGTGAATCCACAGCACTGAGTGGATCATCCAATAAGTAGATATCAGCATCAAAATACACTGAACGAGCCAGGCTCACTCGCTGTTTCTGTCCACCACTCAGGTTAATACCCTAGACAGAATTGTTCAAAGGTTTAGGTGGCATCATTCTTAGTCAAAGAAGCCAACTTTCTCTAATCATGCAACCATTCGAATAAAAATATGGACAAAATAGACAGCGGTAAGAGGTATATTCTGAGGCAGATACATAGATAGAGTAACTTCTTCACTGCTTTCAGTTGCATTGTATCACAACCTTTATTTAATCTTAAATCACACTTAAAAACATTGTTTACAAGTAGTATTGGGTTGCACAAAAACAGTAAGGGGTGCCTTTTTCACCCTTCTAGTGTGCAAAAGGGTGGTGACAAATAAAGCTTAGGAAAAGGGTACCAAAAGGTAGCAATCTTTTATTCCAGACAACTTCAGCAGATTCTTGGGAGATACATTACAAAACAAATTTCAAATCTAAAACACTCGGCTGCACCTTGTGTTTTGAACTTGATAAACACCATGTCACCATGAGTGGCATTTAGTTTTGCCACTCATTGGGAAAGAAAAAAATTCCCTGAAATTTCCCTGCTTTTAGTTTTTGCTGACCACAAACCAGTTTTCACTGACAACAAACTAGTTTTCATTGACCACAAACCAGTTTTCACAGACCACAAACCGGTTTTCACTGACCATAAACCGGTTTTCACTAACCACAAACCAGTTTCCACTGGCCACAAACCAGTTTTCACTGACCACAAACCAGTTTTCACTGACCACAAACTGGTTTCCACCAACCAAAAACCAGTTTTCACCAACAAAAGACCGGTTTTCACTGACCACAAACCAGTTTTCAATGACCAAAAACCAGTTTTCCTTTATCACAAACCGGTTTTCACTGACCCCAAACCAGTTTTCTTTGACTAAAAACCGGTTTTCACTGATCAAAACCGGTTTCCACCAACCACAAATTGGTTTTCACCACCCAAAAACCGGTTTTCCCTGACCACACAAACTGGTTTTCACTGACCACAAACTGGTTTTCAGTGATCACAAACCGGTTTCCAACAACCACAAACTGGTTTCACCACTCAAAAATTGGTTTTCCCTGACCACACAAACCGGTTTTCACTGACCAAAAACCAGTTTTCACTGACCACAAACCGGTTTTCAATGACCACAAACCGGTTTTCATTGACCAAAAACCAGTTTCCATAGATCAAACCGGCTTCCACCGACCACAAACCGATTTTCACTGACAAAAACTGCTTTCCTTGAAAAACTGGTTTACCCTGACCACAAACTGGTTTTCACCGACCACAAACTGGTTTTTACTGACCACAAACCGGTTTTCACCAACCAAAAACTAGTTTTCATTGACCACAAACCGGTTTTCCCTGACCACACAAACTGGTTTTCACTGACCAAAAACCAGTTTTCATTGATCACAAACCGGTTTTCACCAACCAGAAACTGGTTTTCCCTGACCACACAAACTGGTTTTCACTGACCACAAACCAGTTTTACTAAAAACCAGTTTTACTAAAAACCAGTTTTTGGTTTTAAAAACCAGTTTTCATTGAGCAAAAACCAGTTTTAAACTGACCCCAAATCGGTTTACTTTGACCACAAACCGGTTTTCACTGACCAAAAAACAGTTTTCATTGATTACAAACCGGTTTCACTGACCAAAAACTGGTTTTTACTGACTCCAAACCAGTTTTCTTTGACCACAAATTGGTTTTTACTGACCATAAACTGGTTTTTCATTGACCAAAAACCGGTTTTCAGCGACCAGAAACCAGTTTTCACTGACCGCAAACCAGTTTTCACCAACCACAAATTGGTTTTTACTGACCCCAAACCGGTTTTCTTTTACCACAAACTGGTTTTTAGTGACCAAAAACCAGTTTTTATTGATCACAAACCGGTTTGCACTGAGCAAAAACCAGTTTTTACTGACCCCAAATTGGTTTACTTTGAGCACAAACCGGTTTTCACTGACCAAAAAACAGTTTCAGTGATCACAAACCAGTTTTCACTGACCCCAAACTGGTTTTCTTTGACCACAAACCGGTTTTCACTGACCACAGACCGGTTTTCACTGGCCAAAATCCAGTTTTTATTGATCGCAACCTGTTTTCACTCACCGAACCGGTTTTCATCGGCCAAAAACCAGTTTTCATTGATCACAACCAGTTTTCACTGACCAGAAACTGGTTTTCACTGACCACCAACTGGTTTTCACAGACAAGGGATTTCCTTTCTAAACCTAATGGCTAACCAAGAGTAAAATTCCTCGACTTTTCACTGACTTTCAGGTAAAATTTAGAATTTCCCTGATTTGATGTGCACACGATTCTCCGACCTTTCTCTGATTTAGACAAAAAATATGTTTTAATTCCCTGACCATGGCAATCCTGTGTAGAGGATATTTTTCCATCTCTGGCTTTCTGGTATAATATTGGGATATGGGCAAGAGCAGGACATCGATACACTGATATCGAACATGTATAGTTTCCACAATTACTTACAAAAGCTAGTACGCAAATTACTATGTCGTAATCACATATAATGAAGATAGGGAATTTTCAATTCTGCTCAAGATTTTAGCTTCAATTTCCATCAAGGTAAGGAGAAACAAGGTGTTGACTGGTACCTTTTCACCAATTTCTGTCAGATCTCCCCCTGGTAAGATATCCAGATCTGCTTGTAAAGCGCAGGTGTGGATCACTTTAGCATAGCGCTTGGAATTAAATGCTTTCCCAAACAGAATATTATCCCTCAGTGTTGCATTTTGTATCCAGGCTTGTTGAGGTACATAGGCCACAGATCCCTGAAAGTTAAAGTCAATCAATATCCAGCTTTTCTGACAAAAGTGAACTGACATTGACTAAAATAAAATGAAGTACTTGAAAATAAATAAATAAAAAAAGAACTTTTCTGGTTGAGGAGGTTCTCTTTAGTTAACTCCACCCCACCCCACCCCAACCCTATCCAACCCAGGCCCCTCACCCTACCCCAATGGCATTGCCTTTACCAGCAAGGAGTCTCCCTCTCAAACCTCATGGCTATAGCCAAAAGCAAAACTTCCTGACTTTTCATTGACTTTTAGGTACTGGTAGTTTAAGAATTTAGAATTTCTTTCATTAATTCACAAATATTCCCGGATGTTTCCCTGACCTTGAAAAAATCACAATACCCTGATTTCTCCCTGAACATGGCAAACCTCAAAACAATTAAATATGCTCCTAATTATTTTGTTGTGCTGGATAGAATAATTAGACATCAATATAACAGCACCTTCACATAGACTTTCCCATGGAGTTTCTCTGTATCTCCCAGCAGAGCAGACAGAAGAGTAGATTTTCCACATCCAACTTGACCAACAATGGCAACAAGTGAACCACTAGGAATGTTTATATTGATGCTGCGTGTGAAAGACAATAATACAAACTATGAGCAACAAGAAAGTTTGTAGAGTGCTGCACCGGTATCGCAGAGGTTGTGGGTTCGAATCCCGTACAAGCCTGTATTTGTCTCAGGCTTTATTTCCATTACTGCTTTAAGTAGTGTTCATAACTGCGATGATCATTCACATACTCAAGAAAGTTTGTATTGACAACTTACTAGCAACTTAAAGCCTCAGATTCTTTTACAATAAAAACAAAAAAATATTCTAGTATGTTCGCAGAGAATGCATGTTTATTGCAAAAAGAAAGCATAAGGCAATGTGCATCTGCAATGCATATTTTAGGGAAACTGCTGAGGAAAAAACTCTGCTTGACAAATTTCAATTCACATTCATTGAAGCTGTTTTAAAGGTTAGATCAACAAGAAATTTACTTTCAATTTATTTCAAAAACATTGTCAGGAAAATATTGAGTCATTTGTTGACAAGCTGCTCTGAAGTTTTTTCCAAATCAATAATTATCTCTGAGCATATTAACAATGCAAATGCCAGTGTCAGTTACGTAGCTCGCACAGAATAGCTGTGCTAACTTCGGGCTACAAAGGCCTTTTTTATGTTCAAATAAATAAAGTCAATAAAGTTATAAAGTTGTGGAATTCTGGTCGCCAGCATTCAATGATTAAATTCACACTGCTGGAAGGCACAAATTCTAACCCTGTCAGGGTGATCAATCTGAAATGGACAATAACAAAAAATTATGAAACTATAAAATCAACATGCCTCTATATAGAGATGTTGGATCATTTAAGGCCACTAAGCCTGATATGGGCACCTTGGAACCTTGGTGTTACAGATAACCTAGAGAAAGCTCCGAGATTATTTAGAAACCAACACTTCTAAATTCCAATTTGATCCGGAATGCTTGAACGTTTAATACATGAGCCCTCCACTTGGGAGATTGGGCAACCTCTTCTCATTTGATTTGATGATGATTAATTATATGGATAATTCTTAACAAGAACTTGAAATGGTTTTGGTTTATGTTTGAGAAATCACAATGACTTACTCTTTCAGTGCAGGTTTCTTGTTCTTTTCCCAGCTGAATGTTCCATTCTCAACATGGATAACTTGTGTCAGGACTACACAAAATGAGATGAGGTGGAGGATTTACATCATCAACAGCACCATAGACAGAATTAACAGTAATGATGATGATGATGGTAATGGTGATGACAGTGATGACAATGATGAAGTTGAAGATGATGATGACACCACTGACCAGTTAGCTCAGTTGGCAGAGCACTGGACTACCATGCGCAAGGTCTTTGAATAACTTAAGTCCTGACTTTGCAATGACATCTGCAAATGGTTAGAATTTCTAGTCTTAATGGATAATGACAATAAACCATAGGTCTCGTCTCACAGTACTTGTTCCTAACAACCTGTGGGACATTTAAGAACCCACACACTGTTTGAAAAGAGTAGGAGATGTAGTCCTAAGTGTGCTGGCCTATCACTTCAGCATGTGAACAAGCTTGAAGGGCCTCTGAGTGAATGAGACCACAATACATATAAAGCCAGAAGTCTGACTATTTGCTGGGTGCTGGAACCCCTGACTTAAATGATGGCAATGTGATGATGGTGGTTATGACGATGATGATGTGGTGACGAGGAAGATAAAGATGATGATTAATACAATGATTATAGTGATGATGATGATGATGATGATGATGACAACAGTGATGGTGGTGGTCAGATGATAACCACAGCATTCTAAAAGTAATTAACCATTGCAAAAGTAACTCACGATGTTCTGGCATGGTCCTCTCCACATTATCTGGATCAAGTTCATCCAGGCTTAGGAACTCTGTCAAACGCTTTAAAGACACCTGGGCCTGGCAAGGAAATAAACTATTTTATTACTGCAATGAAAATGCCATTATCAACATTCTAAAAACACAAGGAATGATAACATTGATTCCAACAGTAAAATTATACAGGGACTTTTCATGTCCAATAAATCAATCAATCAGTCACTACCAATATCAACAAATTAACACTGCAAGATAAGGAGAGTGCACAAACAAACTGATGTTAACAATAAAGTTTAACTATGTTTAATGAGGCCTTCAAAAGGGGCGGTCTGGTGTCGCATTGTTGCTCATTTAAAGGCCGAGACACACTAGGCGAAAAGTCACTGCAACACGTCTCGGGGACAAGTTGCCGCAACAATTCACCTCGTCTGACATGGTGATTTTTTGGTGAAAATTGTTCTCTCTGCGGCATGATTTTGTCGCTGCGATCAGCTGCACGAATTCAAACCAGATTGAATTTGTGTGACTGATCGCAGCGACAAAATTCTGCCACAGTCACAGCGATTTTCACAAAAAATCACTGCGTCAGACGAGGCGAATTGTTGTGGCAACTTGTCCCTGCGACATGTCGCAGCGACTTGTCGCCTAGTGTGTCTTGGCCTTAAGACTGTCTCTTGTTTGTTTTGTAAGGAACAAATGTCGCTGTAAAAAAATGAGGAATGGAAAGTGAATTGTCCGTCACAAACTCATTGCACTTTTTCCGTCAATTTCTGTCGGTCGTTGGTGTTTTGGGAGAAGATTGTCGCCTGTTTTCAGAGCCATGTCGCTTGTACCCCTTGGAAGGCCTCCTTAACAGCAAATTGTTCAGAAAGATCCCTCACAAAAGTTACCTGGATGATGCTGACTATCACATTTGGAAGCATGACAAGTGGAAAGCGAAGAATGTTGAACAGTGAAATGGCAACAAATGCCTTAGAGGCTGTCAGTTCATTACCAGTCATCACATAGATGGCAAATGTTGCTAATGACACCTAGATATCAAGCAAAATAAAGAAAGACAGGAAAAAACTTTTAAGTTCCAGTCTCAGTGTAGTCAACATTGTTCTTCACATTCAAATTCTGCATGCAAGGCCCCCCCCGCCCACCCTTCACAGCTAAAATCTCTTCAGAACTCAATCTCTTCTACTTAATAATGACACATCCCAAACGTCAAACGTCAAACGCAGCCAATTTAGAAAAGCAAAATCCCTTCCATTCCTCAAAAACATTAGCAACTAAAAAATTCTTTGCTTAAACACATATTCCAAAGTCTATAGTGTATCCCCCACTTGATGGTACTCCTCAGGCTGTTCCAATTGAAGGCCTTGGAGCATAACCATCCTATGTCGAATTTTGAGTCGTTTTTCGATTTTGCTTGGATTTGTCTGAATTTCTGCATGTGAACTGCAATTCGATGGAAACACATTGTATGGTATTTTTTTGACTGATTCATCCAGAATCCAGAAATGCATTTTTTCTTACGTACACCAAGAAACCAACCTTCCATAGGAGTGGTTTGCAAGTTGCATTACATCTTCTTTCAATCGAATTGCAGTTTACATGCAACAATTCGGGCAGATCCAGGCAAAATCGAAAAACAACCCAAAATTCGACATAGGATGGTTATGCTCCGAGGCCTTCAATTATGAAAGATGAAAGTCACTCAGACAAATTTCATGCCTCCTATTGGGGGGACCTACGAAAAATTTCCTTGTGCACAGAGGGTATTCTAGGGGAAAATCCCTGGTTCCCAGTCCTTCACCCTTTAACCCCTAATATTTAGTGTGTAGAAGTTATTAAAATATCAAGCAAATTCGTCTTGTGTGATCATATCCTTAATTCTGGTGACCACTCTGATCGATTAAGCACTGATATACTAAACAATTAGATTATGAGCTCGAGATTTCTATCGCGTGATAGCTGATGAGGGCGCAGCCCGAATCAGCTATCACACATAGAAATCGAGAGCAAATAATCTAATTGTTTTAGTATAAATCTACTAGTCGTTCAAAACTAAACAAGTAAATTATCTAATTCCTCCTCGCAGACACTTAGAAAACCCGAAGAAGTGGCCGCCATTTCGTTGGCGACGGCTACTCACTATCTATCACAGAATAGATAGCGAGTACAGTGTAGCGTAGCCAATAAGAGAACGGCATTCGTGATAGAACACTAGTAGATTTATACTAAAAAGAGATATTATATGCTGATCACTCTCAGAGCTTGAAGGTTTAATAGCCACACCACATACCTTTCCCACAGACAGAAGGGTTTAATTTACTTAAATGTCATTTAACAAAGTTAACCGCCACGCGCTTAGCGGGCACCTCTGGCCAGCGGTAATCTGTTCAAGTGCAGGCTCACATGGTTCGTTGCAGCTAAGTTTTTTCCTTCAGCTCGTGTTCTTGTGATTTTTTAGCCATCTTCTACAAGCGTGCAGCGTTTATCTTTTGGCACTTCTTAGCGGTTTCATCGCCTCTCACAGCAGCTCCAAGCAGTGTTTCTCAGCGTCCCCCCCCCTCCCCTCCTTTTTTTCCCTTCCACTGATTCATGCAGTGTTGACGGGTGCCTGGAATGGGGGCTCATGGCTGGGTTGCAGGGATTTGCCAGCCATGGGGGGCGTTATTCTATCTAGGGGCTGGCTGGCGATAGTGGAAGCCCCTGGATACCCCAGGCAGCCACCTTCCATTTTAGCGAGGCAGCCGTTAATGGTATGGATGGGCCATGCCCTCTCCCCCAAACATGCAAATTCCAATGTAGCTTTCTGCTAACATCATTGGCTTTTCAGACACACCCGCCCCCCAACCTTTCAGAATTCCCAGTTACCCTCAGCTCTGGGGAAATAGACATTTCCTTAAATTTGTGTGTAATGAAATTGAAGGCCTCGGAGCATAACCATCCTATGTCGAATTTTGAGTCGTTTTTCGATTTTTCTTGGATTTGTCTGAATTTCTGCATGTGAACTGCAATTCGATGGAAACACGTTGTATGGTATTTTTTTGACTGATTCATCCAGAATCCAGAAATGCATTTTTTCTTACGTACACCAAGAAACCAACCTTCCATGGGAGTGGTTTGCAAGTTGCATTACATCTTCTTTCAATCGAATTGCAGTTTACATGCAACAGTTCGGGCAAATCCAGGCAAAATCGAAAAACAACCCAAAATTCGACATAGGATGGTTATGCTCCGAGGCCTTCAATTGTTAGTAGTGGCTAAATATTGTTTAGGCTACCTAAGTTCAAGTCAAGCCAGGGTCTGGTTGGCAGCCCATCTGCAAAGTCTTATATGGGGCAACCTCAGGAAATTTTAGGAAAAACTGTTTTGCCTGCCATCATTGCTAGCTTGATTGCATTTCGCTCACTACTCCTATGAATTTTTGCGCCCTGTCCTCGCTCCCGGTAGGGTACATATGAGTTGGAAGTAAGTATGACAGGTTTTCCATTGAGCCTCTATTTGTGATGGTTGCGTGGGTGGGGGACTTAGACTGAGTTGCCATGGTTACCTCTGAGCACCTGGCAGGACACTTCATGCTGTTTCTCCCCCCCCCCCCAACCTGGCAGCACCTAATCCCAAGGCTCATCTCATGGAGTGAGTTTAAATAAAGGTTAATTTGTTTTATCCACTTACCAAAAATGGTGAACATGTGAAAGTAAACATCATACAAGAATTCAGGTAAGAAAAATTCTTGAGATGTTTTAGCTCCTTCTTACGAAGGTTAGAGATACTTTTCATGAATGTTGTTTCCCATGCATAAAGTTTAAGAACCTAAACAGAAAAAGTACATCCAGTCACTCTATACATGAATCCAAGGGGCTCCTTATGAAATAATAACAAGAAATACATTCTAAAAAAATATCAAAATGCTGATATTATTCACCTTTAAGTACATTCAGCAAAATTACTTAATTCTGATTGGTCAACAGGTGTACCTATTTAAGTTCCACGGTAATGCCACATTTTGTGAAGGGAGGAATCAATTCTTTGGAATGATTTTTGCTTAATTTTGTTAAATAGACTACAATAAAAATTGTACAGCTTTGTACATTTCATGATTTT